>PVHX01024637.1:0-23676 GCA_004024805.1 Geosciurus inauris | reverse complement strand
ATTGAGAATTATTCAAGGCTTGATTTGGGAACGCAAACACCCCTTTTTTATTAACTAAGGAACTAGCAGTGCAAATTACTACTACCTGCCCTACCTGTGACGGGATTAATCCAAAAGGACTGATGGCTAATGATATATGGCAGATGGATGTCACGCATGTGCCGAGTTTTGGTAAATTGCAATATGTTCATGTTACCATAGAAACCTTTTCAGGGCTTATATTTGCTTCTGTTCACTCGGGAAAAAAGATTAAGGATGTCAAAGTGCACTGTTTACAGGCCTTTGCTTACATGGGAGTTCCTAAAACCTTAAAAACTGATAACGGTTCGGCCTACACATCTGTGAGTTTTCAATCCTTCTGCACGGATTATGACATTAAATTAGTACATGACATTCCATACAATCCACAAGGCCAAGCTATTGTGGAACGGGCAAATCAAGTTCTGAAGTCCTATCTTTCTAAAACAAAGGAGGGGGAATTCACCTCCCCTCACGGACGCCTTGCCCATGTTCTCTATATTTTAAATTTTCTGACTGTGGACACTCAGGGCAACTCCGCCGCTGTTCGACATTGGAACCCTCCTCAGGTGACACAAAAGACAGTGAAATGGAAGGATCTAAGGACAGGAGTATGGCGCGGTCCTGATCCTGTAATTTCTCAAGCTCGAGGGTCTGTCTGTGTCTATCCCCATGATGCCCGAGGGTCTGTCTGTGTCTATCCCCATGATGCAGACATCCCTGTTTGGGTCCCTGACAGATGTGTCAGGGAAGTTATAACCTAAGAATCTGTCCAGGAGCCTCTTCCCTCCTGGGAAGCCTTTCTTTGTGTTTTACAGAATCTGATGACGCTGGTGAAGAACAGTTGCTCTGGTCGGACTGCTTGTTCCCTGCTGCCTACTGGCTCCCTGGGTAGCTGCGGCGAGTGCTGAGCTGGCCAGGTGCAATGCAGGCGGCAGCGAGCGCTGAGCTTGTCACAGCGGGAGCTCGCAGGCTTCCCTCCCCGCGCGGAGCACTGCTAACCATGGAGCCTGCCCTGTCGCTGGCCGTGTGAGTGCTGCTGCTGCTGCTGCTGTGGGAATCGCGCTAGCCCAGTCTGCTGCAATGGCTGTGACGGTGGAGAAGTTAGCACACCCTACTGCTGATGCAACAGGCCATCAACAATCATTTTCAAAAAACTTGTCTAGTGCTTTGTTTCAGTTAAATCAGTATTTAACAGGACCCTGAAATCGGCTATATTTAAACTTTACTTTTCAATTGTTAGCCCAAATTGAGACTCAGGTTGATTTAATGGATTCCGGTGCAGTGCTTTGCAAAATTTGGAACAATGTTCAGTGGGCTGGGTCAATAGCCTTGATTGTACTCCTGTTGGTTGCCATAGTACTGTTGCGATGGTGATCTTGCAAAATTGTAAGATCAATTCAAAATCAATCAGGCCATGATAGCTCTTTAAAAATGACCCCTCTGCCCAAATCTAGCTGGGCTTGACACAATCCTAGTAAGCCAAAGACGGGTAAGATGGGGCGTGGTCACAAGCAACCTAAGACAGGAAGCATACGGGTGTCATCAATAGGTATGCTCTCCCACGACGGGTAAGCTGTGTTCCAGAGTCCCCACGACCTAAGACAGGCTGCTAGGAAAAATGAGGGGGAATTGTGAGAGAGAGCTGGCCTGGGCGCATCCACAGTACATAATGTGCAACAAATATCAGATTTGTCAATCATGTGGCTTTGGCCATAGTTCCATCTTGTAACAAGTTCCGCATTCCTGTGAATAGCCACAGGATGTTTATAGAATAGTCACCGGATGCTAATAGATGCACCCTGTAGCGCTTGGAGGACAAAGGGCCTCTTAGCATATATAAAGAGGGACCTGTGCTCAATAAAAAAATGAAGTCTCTTGCCTTGTTCTGTGTGTGTGTGTGTGAGTGATTTGTCATCCGCGGCTCCCTCGCCTGACTCGGTTTCCCTTTGTGCTGGCATGGGCGCTGGCAGTTTTGATCATTTGTTTTTAAGGACACTTTACATGATTACTGTATTTAAACAATAATGAAAAACTCTTGGGCTGGGGTTGTGGCTCAGTGGTACAGCACTTGCCTAGCATGTGTGAGGCTCTGAGTTTGATTCTTAGCACCACATATAAATAAATAAAATAAAAGTTCATTGACGACTAAAAAAAAAAACTCTTAGTAATGTTTGATATTTCACTGTCTTTTAAAGTTTAAGGGACACTGACCTATAAGACACTGACAAATATTGGCATATAACTTCTTTACAGCCTGACTATAAACTATTTTATTAGCCTCTCCTGATGTTTGCACATCTAACTACTCTTCACATCTTTTTTTTCTTTTCTTTTTTATATTGAGACAGGGTCTTGATAAGTTGCTCAGGCTAGCCTGGAACTTGAAATCCTCCTGCCTCAGCTTCCTGAGTAAGCTGGAATTACAGGTGTGCATCACTGCACCTGGCACTCCTCTTTATTTCTAGAACATACATCCTCTTGCATGCCTGTCTGCCTGTGGCAAATGTTATTTGCTTCCTCACCAAACAATTTCCCTGTCCTACTTGCTGAAAGATCTCTGATGAACACTGAATTTTCCACGCAGCTTGGCTTTAAAAGGAGGTTGGGCTGGGTACGGTGGCTGAAGCCTGTAATCCCAGCACTTTGGGAGGCTGAGACAGGAGAATCGCGAGTTCAAAGCCAGCCTCAGCAACGGCGAGGCACTAAGCAACTCAGTGAGACCCTGTCTCTACATAAAACACAAAATAGGGCTGGGGATGTGGCTCAGTGGTCAAGTGTCCCTGAGTTCAATCTCCAGTACCAAAAAAAAAGGAGATTGGGCTGGGCTGGATGTGTAGCTCAGTGGTACAGCACTTGCCTAGCCTGTGTGAGGTCCTGGGTTTGGTCTCCAGCACCAATAAATAAGTAAATAAATACATAAATGGAAGTTGGGGCCCTCTCTGGACTTGGAAGCTGAATCTTCACTGTCTATGAGACGAAGACCTGACAAGGGAGGTCTGCCCGGAATGCACCAGGGAAGATTTAAAGCACTCACTATTTAAAGCAAGAGGTAGTGACATCACCTTTCTCACTTTGTCATCTACTAGGGATTTGGAACTATGGCTGCCATCTGTGGACCACAAGGAGTATCGACCTCAGAGGACAAGTCTACACTGGGGATAGTAGGTGGAACAATATCAAGAACTTAGTTTTTTGTTTTTGTTTTTGGTATCAGGGATTGAACTCAGGGGCACTTGACCACTGAGCCACATCCCCAGCCCTATTTTGTGTTTTATGTAGAGACAGGGTCTCACTGAGTTGCTTAGCGCCTCGCCATTGCTGAGGCTGGCTTTGGACTCTTGATCCTCCTATCTCAGCCTCCCAAAGTACTGGGATTACAGGTGTGCGCCACCACACCCAGCTAAGAACCTAGTTTTGGTAAATTCATTTGGCTGTCCCACCTCTAGACTTTTTTTTTGAAAAAATAAATGTCATTACCATCTGAGTCTCTTTGATTTTCTTTAAATAATTATACTTATTTGCTTGGTTTGGCCCTCATGCAATGACTTTGTAGACACTGAGTTTCCTTCCTGATTGGATAAGTCATGTTCATCTGTCAAGCTTCACTTTGTTTCTGTTCCTTTCATGACACTTCCTATCTAGCTTCATTGTAAATCTCATCTCACTTTGCTTGGTATAGTTCTATTCTAATGCTCTTGGCTGAAAACTGAATAATTAGTGATCATGTAGACCTTTGCTTACTACTCTGATGTCCTTGGGTTAATTGATTCTCTATGGCAAATTCCATTATGCAAGACATTCCCTAACTACATTTCCACTATTACAAAGAGATTCTCAGCAGTGGTGGCCCAACTTCCTTCGTTGGTAACATGTGACTGGTGACAGGTCTGTGGACATGCTACCTCCAAATATGGCACCTTGGCATTTGAGAAAAAAACAGAACAAAGAAGTCTATTCACTTTTCCCTGGTAACACTGGCCACTTCTTTGTGAGTCCTCCTTTGCAAGGGTATGTCCCCTCTCTGCCTGGCATTCAAAATGTTAAAGAGAAGCCTCACCTAAATGATGAAGATATTAAGTAGTACATAATCTTTCTTTATATGGACAGAACCCAAAACATCTGGTGACCTTCAGATTACACCAGACTATGCAGCACCCTTCCTTATTCTTTTTTTTTGTACCTCAACTGACACAAAACATGTAAACTAGCCGGGTGCGGTGGCTCAAGCCTGTAATCCCAGCACTTTGGGAGGCTGAGACAGGAGAATCGTGAGTTCAAAGCCAGCCTCAGCAATGGCGAGGCGCTAAGCAACTCAGTGAGACCCTGTCTCTACATAAAACACAAAATAGGGCTGGGGATGTGGCTCAGTGGTCGAGTGCCTCTGAGTTCAATCCCCGGTACCAAAAAAAAAAACAAAAAAAAAAACCATGTAAACTGCTATGAGGTTTACCTTGCAGAAAGTAATGTTTATCTAGAAAACCACGGGAACTAGCTCTAGGAAGTTCAGGTCCATTGCAATATGCTTGCATGAGAAAACAGGAGACATACATCCATGAAGCCCCTGCTTGGCATGTAGCCCATTGGCCCCGCCTCCTTTCCTTCCCTGTGAAAACCCTTTGCACACCTGATCCAGAAAATGGTACTCTCAGGGTATAGCCCCTGCACCCATCTTCTCAAGATGCCAGATCCTTAATAAAACTGATTTTTGCTGGGCCCGGTGGCACATACCTGTAATCCCAGCGACTTGGGAGGCTGAGGCAGGAGGATCGTGAGTTCAAAGCCAACCTCAGCAAAAGTGAGGCGCTAAGCAACTCAGTGAGACCCTGTCTCTACATAAAACACAAAATAGGGCTGGGGATGTGGTTCAGTGGTCAAGTGTCCCTGAGTTCAATCCCAGGTTACACCCCCCCCCCCCCCCCGCCGCAAAACAAAACTGATTTTCCTTCCCACCGGTGCACCTCTACCAAGCATTGGCTTTGGAGCAGGGAGGTCAGGCCTGGGTCCAGTAATACCCACACCCTTCTTCCCTGAGCTGACCATCAAGTGACTGCAGGATAATCACTCTCTGACTTTATTCCTCCCTTCTCTAAAGACCCTCAGGTGACAGATATCCTGCCCTATGCCCAGAGGGAAAGCCTGTCACAGAAGGATGCTGTGAGAATTTGCACCTGGTCCTGCTAAGCTCCCCCCAGATTTTTAGATCACACCCTTTTGTCCTCCAATCATACTTATGTTCTACTATCATAAAAACACAGATTTCCCTGTTTCTTTGGATGGATCTTCATTTTTGAAGGTTCCCATGTCATGTAAAATTTCCATGAAATAAATTTGCATGCTTTTCTCTGTCTTTGGTTATAAGCTTGTCAGCCAAGAGATGGGTGAGGAAAAGATAATGCTTTTTCTCCCTTATACTGGAAAAGGCACTATCTGGAAGATTGCCAGAGCTGGTGCAAATTCTGACCAGCCACTTACAAGCTGCATGACCTTAGATTATGTTATGCGCTGAGCACAGTAGTGCCCGCCTGTAATCCCAGCACTTTGGGAGGCTGAGACAGGAGAATCAGGAGTTCCAAGCCAGCCTCAGCAACGACGAGGCGCTAAGCAGCTTAGTGAGACACTTTCTCTAAATAAAACATAAAACAGGGCTGGGTATGTGGCCCAGTGGTCGAGTACCCGAGTTCAAACCCTGGTACCAAAAAAAAAAAAAAAAAGAAGAAGATTATTATATTACACTTCTTTTTTTTGTGTGTGTGCTGGGGATTGAACCCAGGCCCTTGCACACAGTAAACACACACTCAAGCACTGAGTTACACCTGTAGCCCTTATAGATTATTAGGTTATTTTATCTTCAGTTTCTTTATCTGTTGTGTTAGGATAACATCGCCTATCTCAGCATAATGGGGTGAATGGAGAAGTTCTTAAGTTAGATGAAAGTGGGCACATACCATTTGACATACAAGAAGTCAGTTCTTTTTCTTTTTCTGACTATATTGACGAAATTCAAACGATACAATAACCATCTTGAAAACTCCCTGAAGGAATTTTATCTGAAGGGTACAAATTCCATACTTCAAAGATGTCCAAAGAGCTCAGCAGGAATATGCGGGAGTACACTTAAAACACCTTCTTCGTCTCCTTTTTCTTTTTGCACCCTGGATGAACTCAGGGGCACTTAACCATTGACTCACATCCTCAGGCCTTTTTGTATTTTATTTAGAGACAAGGTCTCACTGAATTGCTTAGGACCTTGCTGAGTTCCTGAGGCTGGCTTTAAATTTGCAATTCTTCTGTCCTAGCCTCCTGAAACACTGGGATTACAGATGTGTGCCACTGTGCCCAGTCTTTCCTATTTTTTTATTTTTGAGACAGAGTCGAGGCCTCACTAACTTTTTGAGGCTGGCTTCAAACTTGTGATCCTCATGCGTCAGCCTTCCAAGTTGCTGGAATTACAGGCATGCACCACTTCACCCTGCAAGATACCTTTTCTTTTCTTCTTTTCTTTTCTTTTCTTTTCTCTTTCTCTCTCTCTCTCTTTCTCTCTTTCCTTCTCTTTCTCTCTCTTTTCTTATTTGCTATTTTTAGGTATACATGAAAGTAGAATGCGTTTTGACATATCACACATACATGGAGTATAACTTACTCTAATTAGGATCCCATTCTGGCGGTTGAACATAATGTGGAGTTACACTGGTCAAGTATTCATACATGAACACAGGAAAGTTACACCCGATTCATTCTACTGACTTTCCTATTCCCACCCTACCTCCCCTTCGTTCCCCTTTGTCAAATCCACTGAACTATTCCTCCTCCCGAGATGCCTTTTCTTAATGACTGATATTAAAGCTTCACCTTCCTCTGGTCTCAACTCATTTGTCCTCTCTTTGGAGAGGCCTTCCTTGGCCACTCACCTTAGAACAGACCACATCCTTCTATCCCAGTTTAACAGTGGCTGCTCCTTTGGGAATTGTCCTCAGCAAAGTTACTTTACGTCCTCTCCCTGTGCCAGTCTAAAAGGCTGTTTCTCTTCCCTAATTCTCTTTCAAGATTTATATCTCTTCCTTTTGCACTGCATTTTAAATTCTAAAGAGAAGCCCTACCTAAATGGTTGATGTTAATTGCTAAATGATCTTTCTTTAAATTTACAGAACCCAGGACATGTGGAGACCTTTTGACATCCCTCCTTTAGTCTTTAGTTCTATGCATCAACTAACACAAAGCATGTTAATTGATGTAAGGTTTAATTTGCAGAAAAGTAATCTGTCTGTCTAAAGAACTATAGGAACTAGCTGCAGGAGGTTAAGGTCCATTTGGATATTCTGGCCACGAAAAGGAGACACTCACCCTGATGATGAAGCCCCTGCCCCTGCACACAGCCTTCCTGATCTGCTTCTCCTTCCCCTCCCTGTAAAACCCTTTGCACTGAGCATGGTAGTGCATGGCAATAATCCCAGCTACTTGGGAGGCTAAAGCAGGAGGATAAGTTTGGAGCCAGCTTTGGCAACTTAGCAAGATCCTGTCTCAAAATAAAAATTAAAAAGGGCGGAGAATGTAGCTCAGTGTTGGAGTGCTCACCCAGCATGTGTGAGGCCCTGGGGTTCAATCCCCAGTACTGTTAACAACAACGAAAACAAACAAAAACCTTCACACCCTGAGCCTCTAAGATGGAGCTTTGAGGTTCATAGCCCCTTTGTCTTCTCCAGAGCTTGGCCTTTGGATAAACCCAATGCCTTCCTACCATCTCTTTCCCTCTCTTTCTCTCCGTGCGTGTGTGTGTGCGCGCACGCGCACCTGCTAGACAAGTGCTCTACCACTGAGCTACATCCCTAGGCCTCCCTTATACCAACTCTCAGCTCCCCAGGATTGGCTTTTTTTGTTGTTTTTTAGTACTGAGAATTGAACCTGGGAGTGATTTACCACTGAGCATCATTCCTAGCCCTTTTTAAATGTTTTGTTTTGAGACAGGTTCTCACTAAGTTGCTGAGCCTGACCTCGAACTTGTGATCCTCCTGTCTCAGCCGCTCAAGTCACTGGAATTACAGATGTGCGCTACCGCACCTGACCAAATTTTGGTCTTTGAGCGGTGAGCATTTTGGATCTCTTCTGCCTGTTCTTGTAGCCCCTACTGATTTGAGGAGATACATAAGAAAAATTAAATTGTCTGTGAAGCTGGAGGGGAGGGTAGCTTAGTGGCCAAGAGCTTACTTGGCCTGCCCAAAGCCCTGGGTTCGATCCCCAGCAGTGCAAAAAAAGAGGAAAAAAAAAGTAAATATAAAGATCTTTCTTTTCTTTCTCTCTCTCTCTTTTTTTTAAGCTAAAACTGTAACCAGGGAATGGAGAGTTGTGGCTTACTCATTCTGCTCTTTAATCCAGAATTTATGATTCCATGCCACTGTGCTTGAAGCAGCCCTTGGAAGCCTTCCAGTTGCAGCTGTCTCCAGACAGCTGCCTGCAGATCAGCAGCTTCTCTCTCCCGCATGACCCTGGCCCTGGGGAGTCCATTCCTTCTCATGACCATACTGACCCCATCCTACTGCAGTCACATAGTTGATGGGCTCTGGCCTCTGCTTTATTCACATGGAAAATTTAGAAATTGCCACAAATTTCTGTTATCTTGCAGAATGAATTCCAGTCAGTGGTTTCCAACTTTTTGCATGCTCTCTCTGTCACCGTTGAGCTCAGAAAAGACAAAAAAAGAAAACTCTAAAACCAAAACAAAATATTGCAAATATGTTTCCTTTTGCCTCCATAGTCAACCCTGTTGGTTTCCAACCAGAGCAGGTTGGAGGGCATGTTGTGAATAGGACCAACTCACTCCGTTCAAGTTCAAGTATACACTTGAGAGTTGACCATTGTAGACCCTCTTCAAGCTCTGATTCAGCCTGTCAACCAAATTTCCATGTTACTATGGTGATGGTTAAGATACTAGCCCTAAATGTATTCATCACATTACTAGGAATCTATCAAACTGCATGATATTTAAGCATTTGAGTTTTGACTGAGTGTGGTGTTGCATGCCTGTAATCCCAGTCACTTGGGAGGCTGAGGCAGGAGGATCACAAATTTGAGGCCAGCCTCAGCAATGTAGTGAGGCCCTAGGAAACTTTAGTGAGCTCCTGTCTCAAAATAAAAAAAACAAAAAGGACTGAGAATCTAATTCCGTGGTAGAGCACTCCTGGATTCAATCCCTGGTACTGCAAAGGAAAAAAAAAAAAAGAAGAATGTAAGCTTTGGATGCAGACCTTGATCTAAAAGTGTGTTACCAGCTGGGCGTGGTGGCTCATGCCTGTAATCCCAGTGACTTGGGAGGCTGAGTCAGGAGGATCACAAGTTCAAAGCCAGCCTCAGCAATGGCGAGGTACTGAGCAACTCAGTGAGATCTTGTTCTAAATAATACAAAATAGGGCTGGGGATGTGGCTCAGTGGTCAAGTGCCCCTGAGTTCAACCCCCAGTACCAAAAAAAATTTAAAAATGTAAGTGTGTTACCTAGGGAAGGTTGCTTAAACTTTTTAAGCATGTGGTGTTTACTCTGTAAAATGCAGATAAGAATGAATAACTTCCTTCTAGGGTTGTTGGAAGGATGAAATGAAATAATATATGGAAAATGCCCAGCATAGTATCTGACACATATTAAATGGGGTCAATAAATGGTATACAACATAAATAAGTCCATCCATAAGGGAAATAATTCTCTTCATTTTGTTTTAGCAAGGCAAGCCTGGTGCCCTATAGTTCTGTGCAGAAGACACAAGAAAATTTTAAACTATGTACTTCTATTTCTTCTACACAAGGTAGTCAAACTAGGCTATCCTATCTCCATGGTAGCCAAATGTATCAGTTATCTTGCATAGTGCCAGGTAGGTGGTACTCGATAAAACAAATGGAATTACAGGCTAAGTCTCTCTTGTTTAGTTCAGTTGTTAATGATATTTTTGATATACATGTATGTGTAAATTCTCATTTCAGGTATCTTTGAATTAATAGTTTCAGTCATAAAAGTAGTTCTAAAATATTAAACATCTATCTGTATTAGTCAGCTTTCCATTACTGTGACAATATACCGAAAGTAATCAACTTAAAATACAAAAGGTTTATTTTGCCTCATGGTTTCAGTACATGGTTGCTTGACCCTGTTGCTTTGGGCCTGTGGCAGAGAACACATGGCAGAGGAGGCCTCTTTACCTCATGGAGGCTAGGAAGCAAAGAGAGACAGGAAGTGGCTAGAGTTTTAATATGTCCTCCAAGGACACTTCCCTAATGACATAACTTCTTTTCACTAGGCCTCCTAAAGATTCCAGTACCACCACAGGGCTGGCATCAAAGCCTTCAACACATGAACCTGTATGGGACATTTAAAATCCAAACTATAGAAGCATCTCACATACAGTTTTATTTTTAGTTATTCTCTAGATGTTTACTTGAGATAAAAATAAGCAAAAAGCTGGGCGCGGTGGCTCAAGCCTGTAATCCCAGCACTTTGGGAAGCTGAGACAGGAGAATTGCGCGTTCAAAGCCAGCCTCAGCAATGGCGAGGCACTAAGCAACTCAGTGAGACCCTGTCTCTACATAAAACACAAAATAGGGCTGGGGATGTGGCTCAGTGGTCGAGTGCCCCTGAGTTCAATCCCCAGTACTAAAAAAAAAGGCAAAACCCCCAAAGCTTCTATGATGCACACACATGTGTATATGTGTGTATATTCATATACATGTATGTGGGTATACATATACATATGTGTGTATGTGTGTATAATTTTTTGTGTACGTTTTGCTGGGGATTGAATCCAGGTCCCCAGGCATGCTACCAGGCAAATGCTCTACCACTGAGCCACACTTCTTACTCTAAATATATCTTGGAGTCTGTCACTTTTCAATTGATAATATAAGAAGGATTAGATTAGGAAGTATGTTAATAAAAATGTTTGAGCTTAAGTACAGTACTGGTAGCACCTCTCCAGGTTGCTGAGAGGCTGGCCTCAAACTTGTGATCCTCCTGCCTCAGTCTCCCAAGTTGCTGAGATTACATGTGCTGATTGCTGTTTTTGTTTGTTTGTTTGTTTTTGTTTTGTTTTTTGGTAACGGGGATTGAACGGGGATTTTAGGGCTGGGTATGTGGCTCAGTGGTCGAGTGCCCCAGAGTTCAATCCCTGGTACCAAAAAAATAAAAATAAAAATAAATTAAATAAATCAATAAAAATCAATCCCAGGGCTGGGTATGTTGCTCAGTGATAGAGCACATGTTTAGCATGCGCAAGACCCTAGGTTGGATCCTCAACTCTGCAAAAAGTAAAAATAAAAAAACAACCCCTTATTCTTTCATCCCTGTCACCCCTGCCAACTACCATTCTTCTTTTAGTCCCTATATATTTTTTTATTTTTTATTTTTTGTACCAGGGATTGAACTCAGGGGCACTTAACTACTGAGCCACATCCTCGTCCCTGTTTTTATATTTTATTTATAGACAGAGTCTTGCAGAGTTGCTTGGGGCCTCACCAAGTCACCGAGGCTGGCTTTGAACTCTTGATTCTCATGCCTCAGCCTCCCGAGAATCCCTATAAATTTGACTACTCTTACTCTAGGTTCCTTATATAATTGGAATCACACAATATTTGTCTTGTTTTTTGGTGACTGGGTTAGTTCACTTCACACATACGTACACAAACACAATATATACTAATGAATAATGTTTATTTATTCATTTGTATATAAATTCATTAGTAAATGTTATGTATATTTATTTATTTTAATCCAGGTCGCATACGTCCAAGATGCAACATGCCCAAGGCAGGACAAGGAAGGAAGGAAGCAGTTCCTCTAAGAACCATAGTTCACAGTGTCGGGCCTCTAAAGAGATCTGAAGAAACAGAAACCCATGAATCAAGAATAAGATAAGGCTATTTGGTTTGTTTCAACTTGTGGGCCATTTACTTCCCTATCAGAGCCGTGCCTGGAGAATGAAATCATTTCCATCACTCAGCCCTTTCAAAGAGCATCAAACACAAACACACCATCTGCTCTTTTATTTCCTCTGTGTCCAGGGTGTGTACTGACTTGGTGGAATTTCTGGGACCAGATGTGAATTACATATCAAACAAAAAACCCGCAGGAAGTTGGCTCTGGGGATAGTGAGCCTTAGATGCTGTTTGCTTACATTGACTGGGAGGGAGCCTATGGTGGCTTCTTTGACTTTCTCTGCTCCTCCTAGCTTAAGGGACATATAAAAAGGCAGTTCTGGGGTGTGGGGCACACTTTCAATGGTTTGGCTCCCCTCTCCCCACAGTCACTCCTATTGTGTCTAGACCACCTGCTACACCTGGAAACAATGAAGGTGATCTTTTTTAATCTCCCAGGGTCCGACCCCACGGTCATGGGCTGAATTATGTCCTGCCTAATTCATATGTTGAAGTCTTAACCTAACTTTCAGTACTTCAGAATGTAACCATCCTTGGAGACCGGCTCTTTGAAGAGGTGGTCAAGTTAGAATGAGCTCATTAGGGGTGCGCCATAATGGAGAATAACTGGTAATCACAAGGGTGCTTATAAAAGGGAAGTGGGAGATTCAGAGACAAAGAAGATGATAGAAAGGGGCTGGGGTGGGGAGGTTCAAAAATCTACCCTGCTGCTGGCTTAGAAGATGGAATTAGGGGCCACCAGCCAAGGAATGCAGTTAGATTTTTTTTTTTTTGGTACCAGGAATTGAACTCAGGGGCACCCAATCACTGAGCCACATCCCAGCCCTATTTTGTGTTTTATGTAGACAGGGTCTCACTGAGTTGCTTAGCGCCTCACCCTTGCTGAGGCTGGCTTTGAACTCGAGATTCTCCTGTCTCAGCCTCCCAAAGTGCTGGGATTACAAGCATGAGCCACCGCGCCCGGTTTAGGTAGATTTTTGAAGCTGAGAAAGGTAGAGAAATAGATTCTCCTCCTATAAGCTCCATAAAAAGAACACAGCCCCGCTGACTCATTTTTTGACTTCTGACCCCTCAGAACTGAGATTTATTTGAGTTGTTTTAAGCCACTAGTTTGTGGAATTTTGTTATAGCAGCCATAGGAAAGCAAAACAGGATCAAAATCCTTGAGAACAGCTGCTATTACATTTAAATAGGTGATACTCAGAGCACAGAAAACAAAACAACAAAAAAAAGAGATAAAGCTTCCATCCCTTAAAACAGGGTGTTCAAAGGGTACTCTCCCTGCCACAGTGCCAGCAGCACCTGGGAACTCATGGGTCAAATCCTCTGGGGCTCCCCAGCACTGTGGGATCACAAACTCTGGCAATGGGTCCTAGTGACAGGCCCTTTCCTTACACGCTGAGTTTCCCTGTAGAAAGATGTGAATGGGGCTGCTTCCTGGTGGATGGACCTGTGGACCCTGTATGTGTGTGTGTGCATGCGCATGCGTGTACGTGTGTGTGTGTGTGTGTGTGTGTGTGTGTGTGTGCTGGATGCATCTGCTCCCATTGAATGCACAATTACATTGCTTATTTCATGACTTAAGCTTGGGTTGGAAATTTGGAAGGATGGGCGAAGTCATTCTCCCAAAGATGGGCCCTGTGGGAGGAGGAAGAGCCCAGAATTCAGTTGCCATGTGCTCACAATCCCTGCTGTCTCCACCCAGGTTATGCTGTTGTGAATCAGAGTGGATGCTGGTGATAGCCTGGGACTATCCCCTACCTGTCCCAGGCCAGGGTTTCCTCTCAACTTTTCCCTCTCTTTGTTGCCTGAGGCCATCCTAAACTGGTTAGGTGGGAAAATGAAGTACTCACTTTCAAAATGCCCCTGAGGTCATTCCTTTCAGCCACACTGCAAAGGTTGAAATCACATAGACATTGATTCCTGAATCTGTCTCTTATTAGCTGGGTGATCTTGGGTGCTTAGTTTCTGAGTCTCTGTGTCTTCATCTGTAAAATGGGTATGCTGAAAACATGCCCTGATAGAGGCATTGGGAGGATTAAATGAGGCCAAGTATGCTAAAAGTCTTTTTGTCAAGAGCCCGGAGCAAAGGAGAAGCTTAATACTGTTGTTATTAATGTAATTAATTATAATTAATAACTTGTCATTTACATCAGTCCTATTTCCGGGCTTCACATATGTAAGGAATCTTTTTTTTTTTTTTTGGTACTGAGGATTGAACTCAGGGGTACTCGACCACTGAGCCACATCCCCAGCCCTATTTTGTGTTTTATGTAGAGACAAGGTCTCACTGTGTTGCTTAGCGCCTCACCCTTGCTGAGGCTGGCCTTGAACTCGCGATTCTCCTGTCTCAGCCTCCCAAAGTGCAGGGATTACAGGCGTGCGCCACCGCGCCGGGCTGTAAGGAATCTTACATATGTAAGACACACAAGTTCAAGTTCACCTACATAAGAGATTCAATTCTTTTTCTTTTTCTTTTGGTGGTAGAGATTGAACCCAGGTCCTTACACATGCTAGACAAAGGCTTTCCCACAGCATTTTTTTTTGGGGGGCGGGGTGTACCAGGGATTGAACTCAGGGGCACTCAACCACTGAGCCACATCCCCAGCCCTAGTTTGTATTTTACTTAGAGACAGGGTCTCACTGAGTTGCTTACCACCTCGCTTTTGCTGAGGCTGGCTTCAAACTCGCAAATCCTTCTGCCTCAGCCTCTTGAGCCACTGGGATTACAGGAGTGCACCACCATGCCTGGCTTCACAGAGCTTTGAAGAACCTGCCATGCAGGAGGCCCTCCCTGATTTGGACCCCCAGCACAGAAGGGGGAAAAATGCCCTGGGGACTTAAGGTGTTCCTTCAGGCTCCCAATAATGGACCTTTTTGCAGCAGAGTGGGCCTACACGGGGACCTGGTGGCATCTTAGCACAGCTGCTCAGGTCCTCACTGCCTGCATTCCTCTGGCTGGTTCCAACGGGTCTGGTACTTTTCCTCCCTCCTCCTCGGCAGGGCCTCCACATCACTCAGACAGCTGCTGCCACATTCCACTGCTCCAGAAGCGGAAGTAAGGCACATTCAGGACCTTTCTGGGTGACTGACAGCATTTGATATGAGATTAACAAAATGCCAGTGTTGGAGGGAAAACCAGCTTTCCCCTGAGTCACCTCCGCCCGCCTTTCTCAGGACACAGACACTGAGCCCATGACTGCTGCCCTGTGTGATCCCAGGATGTCAGCCTCTGGCTGTGGGACCATGGGCCCTTGTGACCTTGTGCGCACTGTGTGTGACAGCCTGTGTCTGACCCTGCTGCTGAGTGCGCCTGTGGCCCCTGGCCACAGCGTCCTTGGCCATGCCTTCTGCTGGGCATGCGTAGGTCTCTCTGCCTGCCATTCAAGGTGTCTGTCTCCTGATGGAGGATCAGGGATTATTCCAGTTCCCTGGGTGAAGTGGCAGGGTTTCTCCTCAGCTACCACGTGGGGATGGAATGAAAGCATTCCAGGAAACCAGAAGGCTGGGCAGACCTCTGGATCTCAGAGCTGATAGCTGAGCCGGCAGGCGGCTCCTTTATGCTGTGTTATCTGCTCAGAGCTGTGGGGCACTTTTGTACCAAACTTGCCACTTGAATCCCACAGGTTTTATGACTTAGCTTTCTCACAAGGGAAAAGCCTGTATTTTTTTTTCTACAGACTTTAACTTGTTAATCCACTAAGTCCCAAGTTTTCAATTCTATGCAGGACAAAGGGACAAAATGGATTTGGGGAACTTTATCATGTCCCCAAAAGTCACTATATAGGACAAGAGAAACTAACTTTTTAAAAAAATTTTTTTTTTTTTAGTTGTAGATGGATGCACTATCTTTATTTATTTTTATGTGGTGCTGAGGATTGAACCCAGTGACTCACACATGCAAGGCAAGCACTCTACCACTGAGCTACAGCCCCAGCCCAGAAGCTAACTCTTTTTAATTCAAATTTGTTCTGTTTATTCTGGTCATCTATGGGAGAGGGGGGAAACAGTATCTCTTTGAGGGTACCTCAAGAGAAAAATAACCCAAATGCCAAGAAGGAAATCACAAAGAAGCTTTCTTATGCTCTTCTTCCTTGTGTGAAAAGTCTTTCACACACAAAATACACAAAAGGGGAAAACCAAAGCCAAGAGTCCTTGAATCTGTCTGAGCATCTACCTCAAGCATCTTCTGCCTCCCTCCCCAGACTTTATAGCAATGATCTCTACCCCACACTTTTCTACCGAGATGATTTGCCAGGTGCCACCTGTAATCCCAGAAACTCAGGAGGCTGAGGCTGGAGGATCGAAAGTTTGAGCTCAGCCTCGACAATTTAATGAGATAGTTCTTTGTTTCTTTCTCCCAAGCTTCCTGTCCTACTTCATAGACATCTAACTCCAGACATGTTGTGCCTACTGATCTTATGACTGCCACATTCCACTTCTATTGAGATCAAACTATAGAAGGAATGAGCACACTCCACCTGTTTAAGTGATCAAAACCTATGTGCTGTTTAATGGGCACTTTCTGTCATCATACCTTATTAGAAGTTATGTGTGTGTGTGTGTGTGTGTGTGTGTGTGCGCGCGCGCGTTATGGGTAATGGTGGGGACAAGGGACCTTTTCAGGTGAAGAGCGTTGCATGGGGGCTGCTTCCTATGTGTCAAGTTCCTCAAGACAGCACCACTCAAACCGAGTCCAAATAAGAAAAGATCATAGGCTAAAGTAGCAAATTATTTTCCAGGAGATTAGATTCTGGGCAATATCAAGCAATTCACATTGAAAAATAGCCGGATGCGGTGGCGCACGCCTGTAATCCCAGCACTTTGAGAGACTGAGGCAGGAGAATCACAAGTTCAAAGCCAACCTCAGCAAGGGAGAGGCACTAAGCAACTCAGTGAGACCCCGTCTCTACATAAAACACAAAATAGGGCTGGGGATGTGGCTCAGTGGTTGAGTGCCCCTGAGTTCAATCCCTGGTAGCCCTTCCCCACTAGTTTTAATTGAAGCCAATTAAACCAAAAGCACAAATTTTAATTCTGAGGGACAGAAAGTAGATTTGGGGTTGCCAGGGTTTAGGGTTGGGAGCAGAGAGTGCCTCCTGCTAATTGGAGAAATAAAAATGTTTGACTGTAGGTTGTGGTAATGGTTGTACAACTCTATGAACAAGCATTGAATTGGCCAGACATGGTGATGCACGCCTGCAATCCCAGCTACTCCAAAAACTGAGGGAGGAAGAGGGGAAATTGGAGGTCAGTGTTGACAATTTAGAATGACCCTGTCTCAAAGTTAAAAACAAAACAACAACAACAAAAAAGGGCTGGGAATGAGGCTCAGTGGTAAAGCATCCTTGGCTTTAATTCCCAATATCAAAATAATAATAAATAGCTGGGCGTGGTGGCACACGCCTGTAATCCCAGCACTTTGGGAGGCTGACACAGGAGAATTGCAAGTTCAAAGCCAGCCTCAGCAATGGTGAGGCACCAAGCAACTCGGTGGGACCCTGTCTCTACATAAGACACAAATTAGGGCTGGGTATGTGGCTCTGTGGCTGAGTATCCCTGAGTTCATTCCTTGGCACAAAAAGAAAAAAGAAAGGAAGAAAGGAAGGAAGGAAGGAAGAAAAAGGAATGAATGTTATTGAATTGTATGACATGTGAATTCTATCTCAATAACATTAACATTTTAACTCTGAAAGAATTACATGATCTCACAAAAAATAGCTCTAATGTTTCATTAATACTGGTAACTTTGTGTATGTGTGTGTGTAAGGTACTAGAGATTGAACCCAGGGGCATTTGACCACTGAGCCAAATTTTTGAGACAAGGTCTCACTAAGTTGCCAAGACTGGCCTCAAACTTGGCCATCCTCCTTCCTCAGACTCTTGAGTAGCTGGTATTACTGGCCTGTGCTGCTGTACCTGATAGTACTAGTAATTTTTTATTGATTGTTTTTAGTGTGTCATTGCTAATACTTTAACAGGCTCTTGAGAAGAACGTATTAGAGACATTATAGGACTTCAGAGCCCAGGGAAGACACTGAGTGGCTCTAAAGTATACAAACACAGGAAGTGAATTTGAGTCCAGTGTTTATATTAATTTTTAAATTTTTAATTAATCAATTAATTAATTTGGTACCAGGATTGAACCTGGCAGCACTTAACCACTGTGCCACATCCCCAGCCCTTTTTATTTTTTATTTAGAGACAGGTTCTTCCTAAGCTGTTTAGGGCCTCACTAAGTTGCTGAGGTTGGCTTTGAACTTGAAATCCTGCCTCAGCCTCCTGAGCCACTGGGATTGCAGTTGTAAGCCATCAGGCCCCACAGTGCTTTTAGATTTTTTAGTTGAATGTTTTTAGATTTTTTGACTCCCCTACCACCACCCATACAAATCCATGGCCCTCCTTCGTTGCCCTATCCCTATGTCATTTCCCCAACTCGCACCATCCTAAATGTTATCCAGTTGATTCTTCAACAGAATCAGAATTTTGAGGAAGGAAAGAGTGGAAAGAGAGTAGATACTGTAATTTGGAGAAGCACAGTGTGTCTTGTAATGTGATATTTTGTCGAGGGGCATTTGTTCAAGTGTGAATGTGGTGAATCTTCTCCTAAGCTCGTGTTGAAACGTGGGACCCCGTGTAAGGGTGGGCAGAGGAGGACAGACCTCAAGTGGGATCAGGAGGGACTGATGTAGTTCTTGAAGGTCTGGATTAATTACCTTGAGAGGGGATCCTTAGAAAGGGAGGTTGCCTGTGTTTTCTCTACTCTATACATACACACACACCTACCTGTCCTGCTTTATGGCCATGTTTTAACATAACATAAGGCCTCTGGCAGATGCAGTTGCCTGCTCCTGGACTTCTATCCTCCAGAACCAAGAATTAAATAAACTTCTTTTCTTTCTAAATTACCCAGTCTCAGGCAGGTTAAGCAATAGAAAATGAACTAAGATAGTCTTTTTTCTTTCTCTAAACTATTCTTTTATTATTTTTTCCGTTTTTTTTTTTTCTTTTTTTTTTTTTTGCATTGGGAATTGAACCCAGGACACTCTACCACTCAACTACACCCCCAGCCATTTTTATTTATTTTGAGATAGGGTCATGCTAAGTTGCCCGGGCTGGCCTTGAACTTTATAGTTCCCTGCCTCAGCTCCTGGTTTGCTGGGATCTGTGAAATATTCTTAAAGAATACAAAATAGATTCTGTAGCTACTTTATAGGCCAAGATACAAAATGATGTCAGCACCTCCAGAAGCCCCCACTTCACATCCTCTGTTATGAATTGGATAAGTGTCCCCAAAGGCCCGTATGTTAAAGGCTTGGTCACCAGCCTGTGTTGCTAATGGAAGGTAGTGGAACCTTGAAGAGGTGGGGCCTAGTGGGAAAAAGCTGGATCAGTGGGATCTTGCCCTTGAGTGGGATATGGAGACCATAGCCTTTTCCTTTCTGCTTTTTATTTTCCCAGCAGCCAGGAGGTGAGCAGCTTCCTCTACCATGTGCTCCCTACCCTCACGTTCTGCCTTGCCATAGGCCGGAAGTCAAACTGTGATGAACAGAAACCTCTGAAATCATGAGAAAAAAAATAAAATGTTCCTCTTTATAAGTTGATTATTTCAGTTATTTTGTTACAGTAATGGAAAGCTGACTGGTAGTCTCTCCGTCTGTACCCCATGATAACTTCTTCCCTAGCCCAGAAGTAATCAATCTACTAATGTTTGCCACTATTTCCTTGCTGTTTAAATATTAGTTTTGCCATTTCTGCATGCATTCCTAAACACTATAGCTTACTTACACTTGTTGAAGCTTATATTTAATGAAAACAGACTACATATATTCATGTTTTATTTCTTTTTTTAAAATTTTTAAAATTTTTATGTGGTGCTGAGGATCGAACCCAGGGCCTCACGCATGCAAGTAAGTGCTCTACCACTGAGCCACAACTCCAGCCCCATGTTTTGTTTCTTTTATTTAATGTTGTGGTAGATTCCTCTATACTGTTAATAGACATGCCTGTTTTCATTGCAGTATGAAAATACCAAAATTTCATTGCCTAGAAATAACACAATAAAAATACATTTAACTATAGATGTATATTTAAGTTTCTTTTGGGGGGGTACTGGGGGTTGAAACCAGGGGCACTTAATCACTGAGCCACATCCCCAGTCCTTTTTATTTTTTTTATTTTGAGGCAAGGTCTTTCTAAGTTGCTGAGGCTGGCTTTGAACTTGTGATCCTCTTGCCTCAGCTTTCCGAGCTACTGGGATTATAGGCCTGTGCCACCGTGCCTGACTATATTTAAGTTTCTTAAATAAAAATTATAGGAGGCCATTGTTTTGGTCTAAGATCCTGTACTATGTCTGAACAGACCAGTCTAAACATCAGTGGAGTTACACTGTAGTTCCACATCATTAAGCTGAAACATGTATTTATCTGTCCTTTTAAGACATCAGGTTTAGGGGGAAAAATCAGGTTTAGACAGGTAACAGACAAATTTCCCAAACTGGCAGTTTCAATTAGCATCATAATGCTAGTTCCATTCCCTTACTTCTTTCACAAAAAAATAGTAACCTAAAGTAATCCTGTGTTAAACAGTTGTTTTTTTATTATTCTGTCCTCCTATCTTGTCCTTAAAAGGAAAGTAGCTTTAAAATGCCTTTTTTTTTGGAGTTTGCTTTCTTTAGTTTGCTTTTCTGTCTAAAAGATGCATTCTCTGCTCTTGCTCATTGGAACACTTAATCTGTTAAATGGAATGAAGTATTGCCTGACCTTAGAATAAAAAAAAAGTCAATTAAAAGCTGAGCATGCTGGCGCATGCTTATCATCCCAGCAACTGGGGAGGCTGGCACAGGAGGATCACAAATTTGAGGCTAGCCTGGGCAACTTAGTGAGATCCTGTCTCAAAATTAAAAAGGGCTGGGGATGGAGCTCAGTAATAAAGCACCCTTGAGTTTAAGCCTCAGTACTGAAAACAAAAACAAAACCCCCCCAAAACCCAAACCCTAACCCTAAACAACAACAAAACAAAAACAAAGTCAATTAAAGCTTTGAAATAAACTTCAATTTAGTCATCTAACAGGTTGTTTGCAGTCATAGGATATTTAAACAATGCTCTCATAATCAGTATTGTCTGTGCATTCTGGCATATAAGAAAAAGGGATTTTTCTAGGGAATTTCTGGATTGCAGGTTGGGAGTTCCTTCATAATGCCAAATAATTTTCAAAAAAATGCTTGTTATCAATTTATACTCCCCAAAGAGAGTATGAGAATTTCTATTATTCCACTTCTTTTTCAACTTTTTTTTGGGGGGGAGAGCAGGTACTAGGAATCAAACCCAAGGGTACTTAACCCCATCCCCACCCTTTTTTATTTTTTATTTTGAGACAAGCTCTTGCTAAGTTACTTAAAGCTGGCCTTAAACTTGTGATTCTCCTGCCTCAGCCTCGAAAGTCACTGGGGTTACAGACCTGTGCCACAGTGCCCAGCCCTCTTTCTCAACTTTTGACATTGTTACACTTTATAATTTTTGCTAACCTGGTAAGTATATAATGGTATCTCATTATGGTTTTAACTTATTTAATTTGAATTACTAATGAGATGGGCATTTTTTTTTACGGTTTCTGGACATTTTGATTTCCTCTTTTGTGAAGGACAAAGTTTGAACCTAAGACTTAAATGTGGCACTCTTTTTTTAAAAAATTTAATATTCCTTGTATTTTATTTCAGAAACCTTTCCTTTACCCCTATATCATTTTTGGAAGCTTTATTGTTTGGCTTTGCCTATTTGGGTCTTAAATTCAACTATAATTGATTAGGTGGGATAGAGTATAAGGTTGCGATGGTTAATTTTATGTGTCTACTTGACTGGGCTGTGTGGTGCCCAGACATTTAATGGTCATACATTCTGGGTGTGTCTTTGAGGGTGTTTCTGAAGTTAGTACATTTCAATCAGTAGACTGAGTAAAGCAGACTGCTCTCCTTAATGTGAGTGGGTTTCTTTCAACTAGTTGAACACCTGAATAGAACGAAAGGGCCAGGTCCAAGGGAACTCCTGAATGATGGGTTGAAGTGGGACATCCATTTCTCTGGTCTTCAGACTGAACCTAAAACACTTGATCTTCTTGGGTCTTTTTTTTTTTTTTTGGTACCGGGGATTGAACTCAGGGGCACTCAACCACTGAGCCACATTCCCAGCCCTATTTTGTGTTTTATGTAGAGACAGGGTCTCACTGAGTTGCTTAGCACCTTGCTGTTGCTGAGGCTGGCTTTGAACTCGCAATTTGCCTGTCTCAGTCTTCTTGAGTCTTGAGCCTACAGGTCATCAGACTGAAACTATGTCCTCCGCTTTCCTGTTTCTCAGGCTTTGAATTCAGATTGGAACTACATGCTATGGTTTTGGGATTTGAAATGCTCCCCTAAGGCCATATGCCAAAGGTTTGGTCCTCAGACTGTGGTGCTCTAAGGAGGTGGGTCCTAGATGGAGGAAGTAGGTCACTGCAGGAGCTCTTTGAAGGGGTTATTTTGTCCCTGCCTTTTTCTCTCTTTGCTTCTCTGTCTTGGACATCATGAGGTGAGCAGCTTTGCTCCACCATATTGTTCCTGCCATCATGTTCTGCCTTGTCGAAGGCCCTAAAGCTACAAAGTGACGTGACCATGCACTGACACCTCTGAATTTGCAAGCCAAAATAAATCTTTCATCCTTTAAGTTGATTTTACAGTGATAGAAAGCTAACAAATGTACTCTTGGGTCCCTAACTTGCTGAATGTAGATATTAGACTTCTCAACCTGAGAAGTCAATTATTTATAATAATTGACTATTTATATAGTCAATTATTTATAATAATTCCAGTCAATTATTTATAATAAATAAGCTTCCCTCCCTTCTTCCTTCTGTTCTTCCTCCCGCTCTCCTTCCCTCCCTCTCTTTCTTTTTTTCTCTTTATGTCTTCTATTGTTTTGTTTCTCTGGAGAACCCTGACTAATAAAAAAGGGTAGTACAATTTCATTTTATTTTTTCTAAATAAATACCCCTTTAAGCCAGCACCATCTACTGTAATATTGTCCCTTCCCCACTGAAGGAGCACTTAAAGCTGCTTCTCAAGCTTCCACATGTGCATGGGACTATTTTTGTGTTCTCTAGTCTGTTCGACTGGGCCACGGCCCTGACCCTGTGCCCACACCACATGTTTCATTACTATAGGCTAATTTTAAGTCTTGATGCTTGATGAGGAAAACCGTCTCTTCTTGCTCTTTTTCAAGAGTGTCTATGGCATTCTAGAAATACTTAAGAATAAGACTGTCAGGATTTTTTATTGAGATTGCATTGGTTTTATATATCAATTTTAAGCAAACTGACATCTTTATAATTTGTAATTTTGAGTCTTCCTATCTATCCATAAATAAGATATAGCTTTTCATTTATTTATTTCTTCTTTAATGTTTCTCAATAAAATTCTATAATTTTCTCTAGAGAAGTCTTATGTATGTTTATTATATTTGGTTTTACATACTTCATAATTTTTATACTTTTCTTATTTCATCTTGTATTTGTTGTTGGTAAATAAAAGTTATAACTAGTTTTTTTTTTTTTTTTTTTTTTTTGGTACCGAGGATTGAACTCAGGGGTACTCGACCACTGTGCCACATCCCCAGCCCTATTTTGTGTTTTATGTAGAGACAGGGTCTCACTGAGTTGCTTAGCACCTCCCCATTGCTGAGGCTGGCTTTGAACTTGCGATTCTCCTGTCTCAGCC
>PVHX01024636.1:0-23719 GCA_004024805.1 Geosciurus inauris | reverse complement strand
TGTGCAGGAGCATCTGTGCCCACAGTGCAGGGTGCAGTGTGAGTGTGTGAAGGCGCCATGAGTGGCTGCAGATGGGGTGCATGTGCCCCACAGACTCCTTCCACACTGCGGTGTGCCCGTAGCCTTGGCAACTTCCCGAGCACCCTGAGCCCGTCCTGACGGAGGATGTGGGCAGCTGCCCTACTGCGAGACTTGGGGACTTGCCTGCAGTCAGCCCTCCAGGGTGGGGAACTGGGACCTGGGGAGCGGGAGGCGGGCTACACGTGTGCAAGACTGGGCCGTGCCCATGTTGAATCCACATGTTGAGGGCTGCTGCCCACTCTGCCTGCCTCCAGGGCAGGCACTGACCTTGGCTGGCTCCCCGCCCAGAAGTTGACGGGTGAGTGAACATCTCTGGTCAGGTGGGCTGGGTGGCCTCCTGAGCCACATCCCTCCCAGTGCCTGGTGGTCAGCTGGGAGGGGGTTTTCCCTCAGTCCTTTCCTCTCCTCTGCCTGAGGCTGCCTCTGGTGCTGCTTCCCTGGAGAGGCCTCTGGGGTTCTCTTGTGACTGGGGCTGTCCACGAGCTGCAGATACCCGGGACCTGCAGAGTTCTGGCCAAGTGTGGGGCTGCTCAGACCCCAGGGCAAGCTGTGGCCCCACAGCCCAAGAGGAAGGAGGTCAGGTGCTGTGTGTTCTGAGCAAGAGGCTTCCGTTCCCAAGCAGGACGGATCCTCCTCTGTGAAGTCCAGGGCCCCTGGCCAGGGCAGGTGGCCCTGTGGAGCTGTGAGGGTACCCCTGGGGAGGAGGTGCGGCAGGACACAGGCTTCGTAAGGGTGGCGTTGGGAGGAGCTCCACTCTGGCTGTGGCCCAGCCCCTCCCCAGGAGCCCTTGGCCACTGGGCCTGCCAGGCAGAGGCTGCAGACACTTGTCTTCGCAGTGGCGTTTCACTCTGGCAACCTTCCTTCCTGGCCAGGGAGGCCCCACAGTGTGGGAGGGGAGATGGTCATGCCCTGGTGCCTGCCGAGGCGCCTGCAGAGCAGGGACTCCCGTTTGGGCTAGTGTGGAGTGAATGTCGTTAGTTGGACGTCCTCTTTTCCTACTCTTGTCCTTGGAGTTTTAGGGGAGTGGCCTGTCCTCAGCCTTGCAAGTGTCTCGGTGGCTCTTCTGTCCATCTCCTGGTGTGGTGGCATCTGGGGGCCGTGGTCCTGGGGTTCTTGGCAGCCCTCAGACGCGTGGCCGTGGGCCCCTGGCCTGTGTAGGAAGGGCAGTGAGACCTTCTGTCCAGAGGCAACAAGTGGCTCTTTCGAGGACCTGCTCAGGCATCAGTGTGCAGGCTGCATGGACAGGGGATGGCAGGGTGTCGGGACCAGCCTTGAGCCCCCATGCTGGTCCTGCTGGGTTTGGAGGGGCCGGGCAGAAAGGCTGGCCCTGTGAGTGCTGCTGGTCAGGTTCCTTCCTCTGGCAGGTGGCCAGGCCGAGGAAGAGGGGGACAGGCTGCCCTGTCATCCTTGGTGAATGGCCCTGTGCACAGTTGCTCCTATTGCTTTGTTCCTGGAAAGGGGAGGCTGTGGGATGGCATTGCTGCTGGCAGTTTGGGGACGGTGTTCCACTTGTGTGGAAGTGCCACGTGTGAGATGCCACGTGAGATGCCACGCGCTCCCTGGCCTTTGCTGCCAAGCCCTCGCTGCGCCAGCCTCTGGCCACCACCTCGGCAGCGGACCTCCCTCCCACCGTCACGGCCCCGTGGGTGGCTCCACATGACCCTGGATGAGAGGCAGCAGGCACAGGATGACAGCATGGGGCTGAGGGCACTGGACGCTGCTTCCTGTGAAAGTCCTGGGTGTCCACATGGCTGGGTCCCCTGGACCTCGGTGCCAAGGCATCGCCAGGTCACCCGGCAGATTCAGCTCACACCTTCTCCACTCTCTAAGCCCACCCGCTGCCAGGGCCGACTGCATCGCCGCTCTGGGCCCACGTACTTCGGTGTCTGCAGGTCTGGCTGTACGCCCCCAGGGCCAGCCTCACCTGAGGCAGGGGCCAAGTGGCCTCGGGGCCTCCCAGGTCTGTCCCTGGTGGTCCCAGGGGTGCTGAGCACCTGAGGGCATGGGAAGGCCAGGCTGTGAACTGCAGGACCCCTCTGGGTGGCTCTGGGGAGGTACTGCTGCCCACCACTTTGGGAGAACCCTGGGTTCTGTCCGCTGAGGGCCACTCCCTCCCTGTCCCAGGTGGCCTTCCCACAGTCCCGGAGCTGAGTGCGGCTGGCCTGGAGATGCTGTATCAGCAGGTGCTGCCTCACACATGATCCATGCAAGTCCCCGGTGCTGCCTGGGGTGTCGGCAGGAATGCTGGGGCGCAGGTCCGGTTCCCTCAGGCCTGCAGGGCTCGTGACCAGGGCAGTCAGGAAGCAGCAACTGGGCTTGGCCGGAGTTTCCGCTGTAAATAAAGATGGAAGTGGTGAGACTGCGACCCCAAGGGTCCAGCCTGGTGGCAGGTGCCAGGATTGTTCCGGATCTGGTCTGCCAGGCCTGGTGTTCCCACTCAGCTGGAGCCTGTGGGAAGGGTCTGCCTGGGACCCTGGTTAGGGGATGAGGCCAGCAGCAGGCCCGTTGGCGAGGTGGGGAGTGCTCCCAGGGCCACAGCTGAGGCCGGCCTGCCTTCAGGAAAGGCCCAGAGGTGAGCAGTGGGTGGGTAGCAAGGCCTGGGGGCGCAGGGGTGCCCCTGGAACAAGATGCCCAGTTGGCTGCCCTGTGGTCTGACGAGCAGGTGCCAACTGAGTCCAGAGGTCCCCAGCCACTTGCCCGGCAACCAGGGATGCCAGGGCACAGGAGGGCACTGACCAGTCTTGGCCCCTATGCCTGCTGCCCTGCCTGGGGATGGACGGTGGAGGATGGGGAGATGGCTGGCTGGGTCCTTTGAGATCCATGGGCAGTACCCAAACCACTGGCCATCACCCTGGCATACCCTCCAGGCTTCAAGTCCCCCCTGTGGACAGAGGAGTCAGGGTCAGAGCCAAAGTAGACATCTGCTCCTCTGTTTCCAACAGGTGAAATTCTTGTCCCAGAGCTGGAGACGTTCCCCAGGGCCTACAAAACATGGTGGTGCACTGACCAGGGGCAGGTTAGGTAGAGAGCCAGTCTCTTCTGCATCTAGGCCCTGTGTTCCCTCACCAAGAGCCTGTGCTGGACTCTCCTGCTCATGGGTTTGCACCTGGGAACGGGGCGCCCATGGCCCTCTGGTGACTGTGAGCGCCAGCTGCGGGGTTCCACTTGCGTCGGGCAGCCTGTGGCAGGCAGGCAGCGTCGGGCTCTGAGTACTGCAGAGGAGGGTCCCTGCGCTGTGCCCTGGGAAGCCCCCAGGTGTGGTCCACGCCTTCTGCAGAGGCCGCGTGGGCAGGCTGTGGAGAGCTCAGGGCCTCATGAGGTCGAGTGGAGAGACTGCCCTATGGCGGGGGACCTCTGGGTCAGGGAGTGTGTGGCAACTCAATCAGCTTCCCGTTAAAGTCTAGCAGCGGCTGAGCCAAAACTAGCTGACCCCACGCTAGTGCGAAACTCCCGTAGACCAAGGGGCTGGTTCTGCTGGGGACACTGTGAGGTCCAGGGCTTCCTCTGGTGATGATGAGGCAGGCTGGGGCAGGGAAGGTCCCCAGCTGTGTTTGGAGCCAGCATGATCCAGTGACTGTGGGCTTCTCCAGGAGCTGCCCGGCACTCAGGTGCCAGGCCTCCAGGGCACCGGGGCCGGGATGTGGGAGAGGCACCTCGGGTCTGCGGAGGAGGCCTTCCCGGCCGGTCTGTCTTCACTCTCCCAGGCCGTCTCCTCTGCCTCCTCACGGTAGGCGCATGTTCCTGCTGTGAGGAGGGCCTGGCTTGCGGGAGGGCCATTGGCCCGACAGTTTGTCTGGAAAGTGCCCCTTCCAAGCCTGCTGCGGGCACTGAACCGAATGCTAGAGCCAAGCACCGTCTGCGGGAGTCGGGAACGGAGTCGGCCAGGCACACGCGGGGAAGGGGGCCATTATGTTGTTGGTGGGAAATGCTCACACGTGACCTAGTCCTTCTGCTTCAGATTTTGAGGTGGCTAACAGTGGCCCTTGCTATGGCTTTCCCTCTCCCTGGCCTCAACACTGTCTTTGGGAGTAACCATTCCCTCTGCCCCTCCAGCTACCCTTCACCCCCCACAGCAGGACCAGGGCTCATGGCCCTGTGTACCGGCCAAATGTGCTGGGGGCTCCTGTTCCAGAACACGCCTGTTCACAGCACAGTCCTGGCACCTGGCAGTCCGGGAGGCAGGAATGATCTGTGTGAGGCCAGCTGGCGCAGGGCGTGCGGCGAGGACCACTTTCAGGAAGAGAGCACCTCCCTGTCCTGTGGCATGTGTCTGCTTTACCCCCAGTTGAGCCTCGAGGTTGGAAGAGACTCAGAGCAAAGTGCGTGTGGAGAAGGTCCACCTGGGCACTGGGCTTGGACAGCAGCGACAAGAGCTGTCCACGACTGTCGGGCTCAGCTCATCAGCTGACCCCAGCCGGCAGCGCTCGCTGGGATAGGGCCTGGGGAGGCTCCTGGGGCCCACAGAGCGCCTCCCGACAGTACCTGCAGAAGGCTGGTCCGTTCCCATGGCAACAACCCAGCTTCCCGTGGCCAGCGCTGCAAAGTGGAAACCTTTGAAGCATGAATTTTAAAGCCCTTGATTTTAAAATATTTATCTGCGTTGGGAAGAGCCTGTGTCCCACAGCTTGTTGCATATGGTGGAAGGGGTTGTGGGGCAGGAGCTCCCAGCCGTGCCTTCGCCGGGCACAGGGCGGGCAGGCCGCTTCCCCACCAGCTCCTTGGTTCCTAGGAGGGAATATATACTTGCTGGCTAGGATGGCAGGAGTCAAAGTGGCTTTCCTTTTACTCACTTTCTGCTTTAAGAGCTGTCAGGCATTAGGGGAGAGTGACTTGACCTCACACAGCCAGTTACCCTAGAGACACGCAAGCCAGCCTTGCTCAGCCCTAAGCCAGGCACCAGGCCACAGGCCCTCGCATTTTTAACCAAATATCAGCTTCAGAAATACCTCTACAACAACTTCATGAAAAATAGCAACCCTACCCTTCTGTCTGTCCCTGCTCCTCGGCCTGTTGGCGTCTCCTTGACCCCAGAGTGTGTGCTCGGGGGCATTTCCCTCCAGTCCCAAATGGGGTAGGGGCTGAGAAGGCATCTCAGGGCCCCAGGCTATTCTGGGCACAGTGGGGCTGGCTGAGTCCCTTGCTGCTGTGTGAGGGGCGGAGGTGGGGCCCCCCTCAGCTTGAGAGGGGAAGCCATTGTTAGTGGGCAGGTTTGAGTAGTCAGGAATTGGCGCTTTGATTTTCTTACAGCAAGGACATCTTTACGTGGCTGTGTGACCGATGCTGGCCCTGTGTGGAGGCCCTGCAGCCCAGGCCCTGCAGTTCTATCCTTCCTCTAACTGGTGTGCACTTGGGATTCAGACTAGGGGGACTGTCAGAAAGACTACCAGAATGGGATCTGTGCGCTGCACTGGGCGGGCCGTCAGGATGGGGTGTGGGCGGGGTGGAGTTTACTACAGCAGACTGCTCACCGTGGTGCTCTCTGCAAGCCCTTCAGGAAGATGACTGTTTTGACAGATTCCTGCTGGCGGCTCTCCTCCTTTATTGCCTCTGGGAGGGCTGGATCAAGAGCTACCATCTCCTTTAGGAGCCAGAAATGGGGCTGAGTATGTCTGGGAGCTTGGCAGGGCCGGTGGTTAGGGGAGGTCCTGGCCCTGCTGCAGAGAAGCATGAGACCCTCCAGGGCTGTTAATAGCAGACCCTAGGGGAGGGACCTGGACAGGCCTCCGGTTTGCTCCTCCCTGGCCTGGGCTGATTTGGAGGACTGGGGTGTGTAAGCTGCAGTGGGTGCTTGTTGTCACAGTCAGGACCCAGGCAGGAACCTGCTTGTCAGGGTGTGCAGCAGGCCTGTGAGTCCCCTGTGTAGTCCCCTGGCACCCTGAGGACTGAGACAGGGGTCTGGGCTGGTGGTTCCCCTGGGCAGAGGTGCCTGTGCAGGCAACCGTCTGGGTGGGTCTTTGGTTGGGGTCGCACCGAGTGCCCTGCCCAAGGACTCCACTCTGCTTGCCACAAGGTGTCCGCCAGCCACATCTGGGATCCACAGAACCCAGGACTTCCAGGCCACAGTATCCGTGTGGCTGCCCCTCTGGTTAGGCGTAGGAAGTGGGCAGAGTCGTGTTCAAAGCCACAGGCACCGATGGCCTGGGCTGTCAGTGCAGACTGAACCTCCCCTGTCCTTACCAGAAGCTGAGGGCTGGTGGGAGGCCACAGGCCAGTGTCCAAGCCAGCAGCACGCACTCCCTCACCTGTCGCTTGCTGGCACAGCTGGCTCTGTGCCCACAGACCCCGCCAGAGCTCCTTCCCCGAGAGCTCCCCTTGCCAAAACCCTCGGTGACACGGCTGCAGGTGTCTGAGCGTGGAGTGACAGTCTGACGGGGCTCCCTGTGCCCAGGCCTGCTGCTCCCTGTACTTCGTCTCCCATCCTTCTCTCCAGTAGAGACTCAAGTTGGAAACTAGTGCTGCTGCTCTGAAAACGGCGTTTGCTCCGGCCAAGTTCCCGTGGGTCAGTGCTCAGAGCTCTGCCTGTGCTGGCTGCAGGGGCTGCAGAGGGCGCAGTGCAGCGAGCTCCCTGGGGCTGGAGGATGCCCACCCTACCACCAGCCAGGGCTCAGGAGCTTGGGTGTCAGGGTGGGCCAACAGGTCGTCCCCTCCCAGATGGTGCTGGGCTGGACTCCAGGCACCCACAGAGCTGGTGGCTGGGACTGTGGCCCAGCAATTCCAACGTGCCTGGAGGTGGCAGGAGTGGCATGCTTCGTCCTCAGCTCTGTTGGAAGGTCAAGCTTTTGTCCAACCGCAGACGTGCAGTGTCTCGTACCACCGTCGGAGCCTGGAGTGTCTGGGAGGCAGCTGGCCTGGTGTGGACTGGGGGGCAGAAGTTTCCTGGCCCAGAGCTTCCCAGCGGAGCCCGTCACCCCAGGCTGCAGTTGCCGGCTTGGCCCTGCGCCCTGCTGCACGCCCCTGTGGTCCTCCTCTGCAGCGCGGACCGAAAAGCCAGTCTGTGCTGCCCCGCCCACGCCGGACGCTGTACTGGTCCTCCCCAGGAGCCCCGTGGGTGCTTTCTGAGTGTGAGGCTGTGCTGGCTTCGCCTCGTCCCGTCAGTTCTGGCACAGGTGGCCAAGGACAAAAGTAAACATCCACTTAAAAAGACCCTAGCGACGGCCAGCAGCAGGCAGTGCCCTCCCACCGTCCTCACATCCCCGCGCAGGCGATGTCCTCTGAGGGTGGGTACTCTCCGTGCTGCCTCACGCCCAGGTGGGGTGGCGGGGACTCGAGGAGGACGATGTGCCAGGGACTCACTGCTGGCCGGCACCCACAGGGGCCCTCACCACCACGACCCAACCCCCTCTTGCTTTGCCCTTCCTGCAGGTGTGTCCCGGTCAGTCAGGCTGGGAGGACCGGCCTTCCCTTCGTACCTGGCAGATCCAGGGAGTCATGCCAGGCAGCAGCGGTGTGCTCGCCTGCAGGGGGCAGCGGCCTGGGTGCCGCAGTGCCTCTGGCTGCCTGATGTCTCCTCCCTGGTGGCAGAGTCTCTGTGCTCGGGTTCCTGAGGGAGGAGGCGGTGATGCAGCTGGTGGTCGAGGTGCCATGAGGAGCTCAGACCACATGGGCAGAGGCCATGGAGCTGGGTGGCCTGGCCTGGGGCTGCACTCCCAGGGACCGTGCAGCTCAGCACATGGCCCCAGTTCTCTCTGAGGAATGTGGGCCCCTTCCCCGTGAGCCTCCCCTACCTGGTCACCACCTCCAGTGCCTGGCAGCCCACTACACCTTCCTCTCCCACCTTGAAGTGCCCCCTGCACCAATCCAGTGGCACTCAGGCCTGCACCGCATGACCCAGACTCACACACAGCGAGGGCCAGGGCGGATGCACGCTCTCCATGGGCGTGGAGCCCTAAGGGTGCCCACCTGGCTCCAGATAGGCTGGAGGGCCTGTCCCTGGGCTGCTGCGCCCAAGGCTGAGCTGCATGCGCTGTGGGGCAGCCTCAGGCTCAGGGCAGGGGCTGTGGGAAGTCTCAGGAGCTTGCTGGGGGCTGCACTCACCATGGCGTGTCCCTCAGCAGGGGTGGCGACTAGTAAGCCCACTGCAGGAGGGGTACTGTGGTGACCCCTGCAGGAGTGACCAGGCTGTGCAGAACCTCTGTTCCTGTGCCTCTCTGTTAACAATTGTGGGCCATCACAGTCCCCAGGCCTGTCCGGCAGGTCCAGCAAGGCAGACTCCTGTCTCCCCCAGACAGGAGAGTGGGGGACAGCAGGCTTCCCCTGGAAGGGAAGAGCTTCCTTGACTCCCAGGCTTGCCTGCTGTGGGCCCTTGGGAGCTGTACGTGGCCATCCACGGGGTTGCTGGATGGCAGGACTACAGCAAGCGAGTAGCCCGGGGCTCCAGGGCACATTTCCTCATGGTCACCTGTGTCCTGTCTGTGGTCCGGGCCCATGTGCCCACCAACGACAATCCCGAGAAGAGGTACTGTGGCCTGGGCCCTCCCCACCTGGGTCAGTGCTTCCTGCACAAGAGCCAGAGTTCACCCTGACCCCAGCGGAGCCTCCACAGGGTGGAGCAGGGCCTCTGGCGGGCTGCAGGGGTGCCGAGGCGGGCAGTGCGGGGGTTGTGCCCAGCATGGCCTTCCTGCTGCCTCACCAGCATCCCTCTGTTTCGTCCTGCAGTGAACTTCGACCACTTCCAGATCCTGCGAGCTATCGGGAAGGGCAGCTTTGGCAAGGTAAGGCAGGGCCTCCCAGTGGGCCTGCACAGAGCGGAGGCACACTGGACCATGGAGCTGGGCAGCTGACCACCCTCCTGCCTGCTCCCTTTTTTCTCCTAGAGAAACCAGCCCAATTGGGCAGTGTCAGAGAGGGCATGGGCACCTGGGTATCAGCGTGGGCTCTCTGGGTCTGGGCACCTGGGTGTCAGCGTGGGCTCTCTGGGTCTGGGCACCTGGGTGTCAGCGTGGGCTCTCTGGGTCTGGGGACCTGGGTGTCAGCGTGGGCTCTCTGGGTCTGGGCACCTGGGTGTCAGCGTGGGCTCTCTGGGTCTGGGCACCTGGGTGTCAGCGTGGGCTCTCTGGGTCTGGGCACCTGGGTGTCAGCGTGGGCTCTCTGGGTTGGGGGACCTGGGTGTCAGCGTGGGCTCTCTGGGTCTGTGGCCCCGCATGTGAGCCTTGGTTGCCATGTGGCAGGGCTGAGGTCGACGCCCACACTGAGGCTCACACAGGAGGGACTGAAGAGCTTCCTCGGGCGGCAGAGGCTTGGGCCGGAGGGAAAAGCATTTTAGAAAGGATGCATGGGGCTGTGGTTCCCCAGTGTCCAGGAGCTCAGAGGCTGCTGTTGACCACACTGGAGCCCAGGGCATGCAGATGACTGGACCGAGGTGGGTGGCCGTGTGCCTCCATGTCGGCGGCCCCACGGAGCCTCGCTGGCTCCTCCCTGTCCTGCAGTTCCTCTTGGCCAGCTCTAGCTTCCTGGTTGCTACCTCATGATATCTAGAGATTGGGGGTAATTATAACTCCATGAGGCCCAAGAGCACTCCAGATGGGTTGGTGCTGGCCCTTGGGTTGGCTGCTATGCTGTGCATGAATCACTCCTGAGTGGACGCTTCCTGTCAGCTGCCTGGGGCTTGGCAGACGGCTGGCCCCCTCCCGTCCCCACAGCTGTCTGGACACTGTGTCTATTTAAGCTTCGTAAGCCCTTTTTAATAAAGGGATTGCTGTGCTACCAGAGCAAACTGTGCAGAGTATTTGGATGCGACTAATTGGCTCCCTTTTCCCTGTCAGGAGTGCTCGCTCACTGCGCTGTCACGGGATGATTCCCCGTCAGCGATGAGACCCTTTGCCCAAGTCACTGCAGAGCACGAAGGGGAGACATCTAACCTCTCCAGCGTCGGGAGGTGTCCGCGCCGTCTGTGGTTTTGTCTTTCGTAAGGTTAGGGTTAGGGTGAAGTTGTCAGGGACGTTGAGGTCCTGGGACACCTCCACACTCCTGTTCTCCCAGGGGAGCACAAGCTCTGTCCCCAGAGCCACAGAGGGTGTGAGGAAGCACCAGGGTCAGGCAGGTAAGGACGCCCTCAGCCCTGGCAGCAGAGGACTGTAGCTCTGACCAGGTTCAGGAGGAGTGGCTGAGACAGGGGACCAGGCACCAGGCATTCAGAAATTGTTCAGAAACTGAGGGATACTGAGCGGCTGGAGAAGACCAGGCTGGGGCTCCCTGAGGGCAAAGACCACCTGGGTGGGCGAGGCCAGTGGGCAGGGGCAGGTGCTGTTCTCTGGGGCTCTGCCTCCCCCTTTTGCCCCTGGGGGTCTTTCTACTCTCAGGATGCTCCTCACCTCTGTTGGTCCCTGTGCCTCACTAGCACAGCTGGGTAGCCCTCTTCTCCACCAGGGTGCACAGAGCCCCTGTGTTCCTGTGCCTCTGACCGGTCCTTGGCTCTGGATAGTCCACTGACCAGGAGACAGTTTGCTGCAGGGGGAAACAGAGCAAGCACTGGGCTTCTTGCAGGTGCAGGTCAGTGGCACAGTTTGAGGGCTCCTTCCTGCCCCGAGTAGCTGCCTAATCAGGCCTCCAGGGTCTCGGGGCCAATGCTGCCAGGTGGTGTTGGGGATGTGTGTCGGGTGAGTCCCCGGCCCAGCTCTGGTCCTGCCCTCATCCTGCAGTGGCAGGACAGTGTCCCCATGACTGGAGGAATCAGGGCCTTGGAGAGGCAGCCCCGAGGTGTCCAGCAGGCCCTGGGGTGCACCCTGTTTGCTGGAGTTCACGCGCCTTCTGCAGCAGCACTGGGGCTCCGTGTGAACCCCTTGCATGCCCTCCTCGGCATGTTCCCCCACCTCAGCAAGGTCTGAGCAGCTGACCCTCTGCCCTGGGACCCCTCAGTGCAGGGGGCCTTCTCTGGGAAGCTCCCACCCTCCTGGTGAGGCCCCATCAGCCTCACATGGGCCCCTGTTGCCAGTGACAGAGCCTTCCCCACCTGCTAGCCCCTTGCTCCCGAGGTGGTCTGGATGGCTGCAACCGTCCTGGGGGCAGTCACTGTCCACAGGGCTTGCCCTGTTCAGGGATGCTGTCCTCGTCATGCCGTGTGGCTCTGGGGCTGAGAGTCTTAGTGAGTCGCCCCTCCCTCCTGTTTCCTTTTGTCTTCTGGAGCTGCTGCTGTTGGCACAGGCCCAGCTTCCCAGCTGAACTCTGGAACACACTCTAAGACAGAGCAAGCCCCTGGCGTCTCCACAGGGATCGTGTTTTCAGGTCCAGTGAGAGAGAGTCGACCTCTTAAGGTTGGGGACCAGCTGCCTGTTTGCACGCTGGTCTCACACGTGTGTCCCCCCTGGGCTGCTGTCGTGGCCATTGCTTGTATGCATAGCGGTTGGCTCTTGAGAATGAGGGTTCTCTTTTGTCCAGCTTTGAGAGGAGAGGCTGCTGGATTTGTGCGTCTGCCTGTCAGTCCCACCCTCCCTTATCCCTCCTTGCCCCCACATTTGCCTGCCCTCTGCCTTGTCCTTGTGCCTGAGGCCAGAGGGCTGGGACCCTGGGCACAGCACTTGCACTCAGCCTGGAGCACAGATAGGCCACCGTGGGCTGCCATGCCAGCCTGTGGGCATCCTTGCTGGGCATAACGAGCCCTTGTCCAGGCTCAGCTTGGGGTGTTTGGGGCTTTAGCGGAAGGAGACCTTTTTCATGTGAAGTGACAGTGAGCTCCAGACTGGAGGTCACATGCCCGGTCAGTGCTGTGTGCAGGGCTGAGTGCAGGGCTGGGGCCAGAGCCATGGCTCTTGGGGACTCCATGCTGTAGGTAGAGGTCGGCTGTGGCTGCAAAGAGCTCAGGGGTGTCTGGGTTCTGGGGTGTAGCCTGATTGTTGGCTCAGGCGTGGGACCCAGGCGTGGGACCCAGGCGTGGGACCCAGGCACGGGGCTGCTGGAGCCTACACTGTGTGGGCCTCGTGCCATCAGGATACAAGAATGAGCAGCTCCATCTGGAGGCAGCTGGTTCGGTTCAGTGTGGCAGGTGATCTGTCCTTCACGTTCACTCCAGTGGACTCGGAGACCAATGAGGTGAAGGCCAGGTGTGCGGTGGCCACCCGAGGTGGGTGATGTGTCCCTGCCCTTGCCACCTCTGTGCAGCCTCTCCTGAGACCTGCCTTCCCGGATGCCAGACTCTGGTTTTAGAAACCCACTCCTGTGCAGGATGTCAGGACCGTGGCTCTGTGGCCCGATCACAGGCTTGGCTGCCATGTGCCATGGCACAGTGTCTGTGAGCTCGGGAAGCATCACTGCCAGCAAGCCAGAGACGGCCGCCAGCATCGGATGACGCTCAGTAGCATCTGTGGAAGTCTAGAGCCACCAGCTCCAGCCTCCCCTGGGTGCTCCTGCCTTGCCGCCTCTCACAGCCACCCTGCTGAGCCCACCCCCCACTCAGGGCAGACCGAGTGCTCACCAGCAGGCATCCCGGGGCGACTCCCTTTGGCAGATCTCAGAGCAACAGCATTTTTGGCAGAATAGTTGGAATCTAAGATGGTTTGATATTGACCCTTGCTTGGTTTTTGCTCGTCTTCCTGCTTTGTAGTGATGGTGTGTGTGTGTGCACACATGCGTGCATGGCCACATGCTGGTGCTGGCTGAGGAATGATCTGTCCCCCGTGGGACCATGGAATAGGTGGGCTGGCCCTGGAACAGGGAGGGGCTGCAGAGATGCAGAATGGGCATGCGCCCCAGGTCTGAGTCCTGCACAGGCTGCAGGGAGGTGCCCTCAGCCCTGCTCAGCCCCTGAGGTCCAGCTTGGCTCTGGATTTTAAATCTGGTAAGTGAAACAAGATCTCTTCTGCTCAGGACCCAGATGGGAGATGTGTGGCCTAGGGGTGCACAGTCTGCCTCATGAGCTCCCAGATGTCCCTTTCCCCGGGCCCCAGAGCCACAGACCTTGTTGGAGCCACCCAGGCCCTGTCCCTCCCCACCAGAGCCTGCCTCATGTCCTGCCCAGCTGTGAGGAGATCCTGGCGGGGCTGCTGGCTCCCACTGTCCTTGTCCATTCAAGGAGGTCCCCATGCAGCCTCTCTCCAGGAGGGTCAGAGCTGATGGTTGCGGTGGCCAGAAGTCAGAGGGGCCAGTCAAAGAACCAAGAACCACAAGGGAGTCCTCAAGGTCAGCAGGAGAGGTCAGGCCGTAGTGGAAGGGACTGGCGGGTGTGAGGCCATCTCCCCACCCAGACCTGGGGTTCTGTTCTGCCGAGGCAGCTCTGCTGAGCCTGCCTTTGACCAGCTGCCCCGGGCATGCTCTCCCACCAGCCTTGCTCAGGTGGGGCAAGGGTGCCAGCCAGCTGTCTACAGAGTGTGTGCTGAGCAGGGAAGGGCTTTGCCTCCTAACTGGGCCAAAGCCTGGTGGGAGTGTGCCGGTCCGTCTCCCGGGGTCACCCAGGCTGCGCTTTGTGCTGTAAATAGCCATTTCCCTTGTGTCAGTGTCTGGAGAAGGGCCGCATGTTCTCCTCCCTGGACGGGTGTGTGTGGGATGGCCTCTGCCTTCTCCTGAAGCCTTGTGGAGGCTGAGGCAGTAGGGGTACCCTCCTGGTCTTAGTGGCTTGGGAAGACCAGGCAAAGGATGGTCCAGCCCGATGGCCAGGAGCAGCCTCCTTGCTTGTTCTGCAGTGAGGCATCAGAAGGAAGCTTCCCTGGTCACAGGCTGTTCATGAGTTTGGAGGTGGTCATGGGCATTTACCCCATGCCCAGCTGCCTCCTCTGAGTGGTCTCTGAAGGCCCGTCTCTGCTTAGGGTTTCTAGCTGCCCCTGTAGGTCACCCCCTTGCAGGAGCCTGGTGACAGTTTATAGGTCCTAGGCTGCACGAGCCTTGGTGGCCCTTGCCAGGGCAGCCAGCCATCTTCTCATCCAAAACCTGACATTCCTGGTCTCCCAACAGCCCAGAGCCCAGCATCAGAGCTGACCAGCACCCCCCTGCTGACCAGCTGTCCTATGGCTCTGCCTCTGTGGACAGCAGCCATGCTGCTGATGAGATCCAGGTCACTCTGTTCCGAGAGCCCATCTGTATTTTGCTTGCGTCACTTGGAGTCCCCTGGGGTGTCTCCCCTTCCTCTGTCCCGCCAGTGCTGAGAGTGGGCCGTGGATCTGGGCAGACTTTATTGGGTCAGCTGTGACTTTGAGTTCGAGCCAGGCTCTCCAGGAAGCTGTGTTCTTGGCAGGGGCCTCATGTCTGCGTGTGCCCTGCTTCTGGCTGCTGCGGCTGCTGAGTACTGGCCTGGCCACCCCATGGACTCGCACCCAGGCCGGCAGGACTGCCTTCCTGCAGGGACTCCCGGGAGAGCTCTTGTCTTTCCAGCTCCGGCAGTGTCTGGCTTTCTGGGCTGGTGGCAGTGCCTTCACTCAGACCTCCTTCTCCGTTCATGTCTCCTTCCTGACTCTGACCCTGCTTTCGTCCTTGCTTTGTGTGACGAAGGACCTTGTGTGACACTGGTCCTCCAGGTAGTGCAGGGCACTCTTCCTCAAGACCTTCATCACGCCCACGAAGCCCCTTTGCTGTTGGAGGCGACACAGAACAGAGACGCGGGCACCTTGGGGCCTGTCACCCTGCCTGCCACGTGTGCCGTCCTCCGCGCCGAGCGCCGGGGTGTTGCAGTGCTGGCAGTGCCAGGTTGCACTGTGCTTGGCCTCTGCTTTTCTGCAGCCTGTCTTGAGCTGGTGCCTGAAGTGGCTGCGTGGGCGTGGGGTGCTGCACACACGCTGCACTAGAGGTTGCCAGGCCCCGGGTGGCTCAGTTCGTCCTCCACAGGGTGCCCGCCTAGGCCACGCTGCCGGGTGCTTGGATCTGTGCCAGTCTGACAGGCGCGATGTCCCATGGGCTACACTTTGCATTTCTCCTCCAAGGGGCGGAGGCCTCTTTCCAGGTATGCAGGCCTCTGCCTGCCTCCCGGGTTCCCGTGAGGCTGATGGGCCTGTGCTTCCAGCCTCCGTGTGTGCTCCAGTCTGAGCGTGAGAGTGCTCGCCTTGGCTTGTGTGTCCCAGCCTCTCAGGCCCCGAGCGTTCCCACACAAGGCATGTGACTTCTGTGAATCAGTCGTCTTCCAGGTGCCTCTGGATGCCGAGTCCCAGGATGGCTGTCCCCACTTCCTCTTAGAAATGTGTGTTCTTCTGTCACTTCTAGCCTTGATCTGTCATGTTGGAATCCACAGGTTTGGAGCTTGCTCTGGCTAATGGTGCCAGAATGATCAAATCTTGTCTTTTCTTCATAGAACTATTCAAGTTCCCAACAGCACGTATCCAAAAGCCCATTTTCCTCTTTGATGGAAATGCTACCTTTCAACATGGCAAGTGCTCCTGGCTGTCACCTTCTGTCAGCTGGCTGGCCGGTGTGCAGCGGCCACACTTCTAAATGGGGGCACGTTCTGTGACACACTGCCACAGGGCCACCCTGTTCCTTTTAAGGTTTTAAAAAACATTTGTGCCTGACTGTTACCTCTCCAGACAAGCCCTCTGATGGCGCATCCACTCCGGGCCGGGGGAGCGACCTACCCAGGAGCGGGCAGCACATACCGCTGGTGTCCAGTCCCTGTCCACACCTGACTGCTTTGTGATGGCTCCACTTTGCTCCTCGGTCTTTCAGGAGACTGTTGTCATTTCCTTCGCATGGGCTTTGCCGCACATTTTACTTTCAAAAGGGTTTTCACTGTGGTTAGACATTTGAACTGATTCTGTATGTGTGGAGGCCACTGATGATTTGTGGTGATGTGTGACCGGCTTCTCTGATTTTCCTCATGATGGTGGTAGTTCTTCCAGTGATCATTTTGATTTGGTCAAATCCAGATAGAAAACCAAGCCACCTGCAGGCAGAGGCGGCTCGTATCTCTTGTCGGACCTTGAACCTGCTGGTCACTGGCCGGGTTGGGAGCCGGGGAATGTATTGCACCCTGACCCCCAGTTTCCTCACCTGCAAGCGGGGACAGGAGGACCTGCCCCAGGTGCTGTGGGGACTGGTATGAAAGTGTGGACCCCCACCTGCACTTAGCGCACAGGTATGTGGCCCCAGGGTCCTGAGCTCCCCCAGGCTCCACCCTGCCCCCAGAGTAGACCTTCCTGCTGGCTCATTAGTCCTCGGCTTGGCCAGCTCTGCTGAGATTCCCAGCAGTTATTGGGACAGATGACCCCCCTCTGTGAAGCTCCAGGTGTGAAAGAGCCCTCAGCATCAGGTGCTGCCTCCAGCAGGCCACCCAGCACTGCTCCAGGAGTCCCTTTGTGGGCCTTCAAGTGTCCACATCTTCAAGAGAGGGTGCTACCACTCCCCACACCTCTGGAGGCTGTGGGACTCCACCAGCCTCTGTACCTAGCATGGGAGAGCCAGCCCCTCCTTTCCTTCCCAACACTTCTCCCCTCATCCTGTGGCACTGGGGTGCTCCCTGCAAAGGGCGCCTGCTCAGGGACTCCCGCTACTGGGGATGGTGGTTGGGGAAAGGTGAGGGATGGCCTGGTACAGGTAGAGAGCAGCCTGGGCTGGGGACAGGTGCTGAGGCTCTTCCACCATGAGCGCTCGGGAGCTCACTGGGGAGAAGGGCCCCAGGAATGGTGAGCCTGTGGGGTTCTGGCTCCCCAAGGACCTTGGAGAATGCAGCTGGGGCAGCCTCTTGGAAGGAGCTGAAGGAGAGTGGAGACTGGCAGCTGCTGGACACAGCTGGCACTGCCATCCTACAAAGGTGCCCAGTTCTGCATGGGGGGCCTTGCTCCCCCACAAGCCTTACCCAAATGACCACTTCAGGGTGGCCTCCACAACATCCCAGGCACCTCTTCAGATCCATCCAGGCACTGAGCCTCCAGTTTCCGTGGTGCTTGATGCTGGCCACCAGCCAGAGCTCTGGGGAGTGACAGATGCTCCCCTGGGGCTCCTCGGGAGCACCTGGGGCTTTTGAGCTCTCCCAGGTGGAATTAGGAACAGTTTCATTATAACTTAGTGGATTTAAGTACCTGTTGTCGGGTATTTGCTTTCTGAGGAACAAAAATTCCTTGGAGAAAAGGAGCTCAGGGTGAATCATTTAAATCTGCAAAATAGCTTAACAATGTTGAATTAAAGTGGCACCTAGCCGCCGTCTGTCAGCAGCCCTCTCTGCGCTATGGGTGGTGTTTCGCAGGGTGCCCGCAGCCCTGGATCAGCAGGCTCGCTCCTCTCAGGTCTGACTGCTTCTGCTTCATCTGGGCTCAAGCGGGTCTCTGGAGGAAGCAGCCCTGAAAGCACAGACCAGTTTCCTCCAAGGAAACGGTTCTGTCAGGCCTCTTGTGAGAGGCCAGGGGTTCCACTCATCTCTAAACCGCTGCTGTTGGACCTGTGGTATGTGGGGTCCCTGTGAACAGGGATGGCACAGACCCCCTCCAAGCTGCTGCTCCTTGGAGCCTCCCGGCAGGGCTGGGGTGAAGTCCATGATGGAGGCAGAGGAGTGGGCTCTTCAGCTGGACGTGGGCCTCTTCTTCTCCACCAGAGGATGCTTTACCTGAAGCCTGAGTTAAGAGGGATCCCTGCACCAGCCCATGCAGCCTGAGACACTCAGCCTGTGCCTTCAGAGAACTGTGACCCTTACAGGCCACATTCTGAGCCATGGAGAGGTTCCTCCCCAGCATCCTGGGACTTGCCCCATGGCATGGCCAGGTGTGCACAGAGACCCCAGAAAGGATCAGGTCATGTGGGCAGGCAGCTTTTGAGCTGAGGGTATGAAAGGGACAGAGTAGCCCAGGGTGGGCCCTGTGGGGAGGCCTTGAGCCATGGGTGCCCCATAGGTGGGCCCTGCGGGGAGGGCCTTGAGCCATGGGTGCCCCATAGGTGGGCCCTGCGGGGAGGGCCTTGAGCCATGGGTGCCCCATAGGTGGGCCCTGCGGGGAGGGCCTTGAGCCATGGGTGCCCCATAGGTGGGCCCTGCTGGGGAGGCTTAGCACCCACCCCACCTTCCTGACCCCATTACCAAGAGCTGGGCCAGTGCCACCTGCACTGAGCTCTGCCGGCTCTAGCTGGGCAGCAGGGCCTGTATCCCTCCCACCACCCAGCCGGCTGCTGCATGGCCCTGCATGAATGACCCTCTGCAGACCAGAGCCACTTCCAGGCTGCCACCATCCTTCCAGGTATACAGTGGACATCGAGTGGGAAGGCTGGAGCATGTCTCCTGCTCCTGGGCCCTGAGAAGTAGAGCCCACTCCCTACTGGAAGGAATTGGACTTCTCTGCCTCCCACGTTGAGGTGTGTGGCAGACAGGCTGCTCTGCCACCAGCCTGTGTGGTGAAGGACAGGCCTGTAATTCAGCTGCCAGCGAGCAGAGTGCAGTGCCAGCTGGAGAAGGGCTGGGAGCCGAGACCAGGCGGACTGCTGACCTGCTGCGGCTGATGCTTATTTTCGTTCTGAAATTTTCAACTGACTTCCAAAATAATAATTTAAAAAATAATTGTAGGTAGTTCAGGAAAAGGTCCCTCACAGCCCTCTCTGCCAAGTGGCCTCACCAGCACATAACACATGCTTTCCTCTGACTACTGTGCATGGCCTGCGGCCTGCAGCTGGCTTTGCTCTTGGGCAGGCATGGCCCTCGCATACTCAGAGACCTCCATCTGCCCACTTGCTGGCTGGCAGCTTGGGATGGGGCAGGATGACAGAGAGGCCTGGCTTGTGCCCTCAGTGCAGGTTGCATCCAACACCCGCGAACCTACAGCACAGATCCGCATGGGCCATCCCAGGCCTGTTCGGAGTGTACTGCACTCTGTCCTGCTCCTATGACCACCAGTGACCCTGGGAACAGAGGGAGGGAGGGTCCTTGTTCTTGCCCTGTAGGACCGAGTCTCAGGGAGGGGGATTCAGGGACAGCCTGGATGAGTCCAGCCCTATACTGCAGTCTTAATAAGAGAGCCCTGCAAAATGTCTCTTCATACCGTGCAGAGACCCTCGGGTGGCAGGAAATCCTGCAGCCGTATGTGGGCCTGTGGGTAATGCCCCCACAGTGGCCATCAGCAGTGTGGAGGAGGGCAAGGGCCAACTCCTGGGTCTCCCTAGGTGGCTGCCAGGTGCCTGCATCATGTTAGTCCCCACCTTCTTCTAAGGGCAGCTGAGGGCAGCGACGTCTCCAGAAACTCCTCTTGCAGGTGCTCCCCTAGCAGGAGGGGCTTCCTGCAGCAGGTGGGCACTGCCCTGGGTCTCTGCAGCACTGTGCTGAGCGCGGCTGCCTGGCCCTGGAGCTCTGTCAGTGAGGCAGAGACGTGAGGTGCTGTTTGCCTGTTTTTCTTTCTGCAAACTGCACCTGCCCTGCTCCGAGGACCGAGCCTCAGGACACGGAGCAGAATAATGGCAACAGGAAACAGGAGCAGCAGAGAGGCTGTGAGGGCAGACGGGAGACGTGATGGGACCCTCGGCCTGTGGGCCATGGCAGCCATCCCTCTGCACAGGGTTGCCAAGTCCCCTCAGGGCCTTCTCAGAATGTAGGGGGATCTGGGAGTCAGCAGGCCAGGCCACATGGCACACGTGGTCACTCCGGTTTGGCTACCCTGCCTTCCAGTGTTGAAGTGCTTGCCTGGCTGGACTCCGGGGCCCTCTGCAAGTCGCCACCTCTGTCCCCACAGCCTGTGCCGGCGCCCGTGGGGCTGGGTGGTGTGGAGGCCCATTCTCACTAGGAGCACAAGTGCGTGCCTTTCCACGCTAGGGACGTGGCCTTGTGTTAGGTCAGCGCCTGGAGCTGAGGTCTGCGGTGTCAGCCCATTCTCATACTCCAGGCTGACTGTCAACCAGAGGTAGTGTCCCCACAGAGGCCACAACTGTCCTTAGAGTGGCTGGCCGCCCGTGCCCTGCAGCTGGATGGTGGTGCTCGACCTGCTGCCTATTGGAATCCAGGGGAGTGGGCGTGGTGTCAGGGTCGCCCAGGCTCAGTGCTCCCAGGGGGCCCAGCCAGGCTGAGCCATTGATGGAAGCCTGTGGGAAGGGTCGTGGTGTCCTGCAGCTCTGGGGTTCTTCTCGTCCTTGGCCAGGAATCCTTTGGACAGCCCCCTTTCCCTCCTGAGGGCCCTGCCTGCGGTTTCCCTCCTGGGCTCTCAAATATTGGCCAGCGTGGGAGGGGAGAATCCAGTTGCCCTTACCATAGGCTCAGAAATCCTGAGAAAGAGCATTTCCAGAGCAAGTGTGAATAGCAGATGATTTGGCTTTGAATCAGCCAGATTGCACTCAGTCAAGCACATTTACATAATCGCCTGGTGCCTGTGGTTTTCGTCATCTTCTTTTTGTCACTCTGCGTTTCTGGGTGACTTTTTAGTTTGGGAGGTCTTGGGAAAAACACGGGACACAGGAAGATGCCAGTTGAACCTGGGTGTCCAAGGCCTCGCGGCAGAGTCGGGCTGCCTCCCGCTGCCAGGGGACAGCCTGCCAGGGGATCTGCCACTGTTCTGGGGGCAACTTTTGGGTCCTCCTTTCTTTCAAATGAGAGGAAAGGTTACAGGAAATATATCATTGGCCTAAAATTTGTGGCCTGGGTGGAAGATCTTCTAAGGGCCACCTCCCTGGACTCTCTGCTGGGTGTTTCTGCCCCCTGTCCAGCCTGAGCCTGGCTGCTCTGCTGGCTGCTCATTGTCCAGAGCAGTCCTGACAGCTTGAGCAGTAAGTGTTCCATAGCACAGGTGGGCATTGTGGTCACCAGCTGGCACGGCACACAGCGATGCTGTGGTCACTATCCAACAGGCATGCATGCGTCTGGGTCCCCGTGGCACCCAAAGCGCAGGGTTTGTGCATGTACTTCTGTGGCTGCTGCGACAAAGGACCACAAGGAGGAGGCCTAAAGTGGCCCACAACTGTTCTCATGTAGTCTGGAGCCCAAGCCCCCGGGCAGAGGTCAGGTGTCTCCAGCAGGTCTGCACTCCTCCCCTCTGGCCACGCTCTACTTCACGTAAGGTCCTTTATGTGACCCAGGATGACCCTCAGCTGAGCATCCTTAATCCTGTCACAACTGCAAAGCCCCTTTCACCATGCAAAACAGCACCTACACAGGTCCTGAGGGCGAGGACATGGGCATCCTCAGGGCTGTCGTTCTGTTGTCCGTGGTAGGGGACAGAGCCCTGGGCGGGCCACATGAGCTCGAGGTCTGGACTTCACTCTTGACCACAAGCAGGTTACAAAGTGCTTTAGCTCAGCATGGTACTTGTTAGCAAAAGAGGGAACCAAAGGTCACTGGGGGTTGGAAGCCTCCAGACAGGCTGTGAGGAGGGGCCAGGCCAGAGAGGAGAGGCCCTCTGGCCAGAGAGAGAAGCTATGGGGCTGTCAGGCCTCCCTGGGGCAGCTGCAGGGCCCCTGGACAGTCTGCCTGGAGCCATTGGAACCTGACTGCAGGGTGAATCCAAGAGCACTGTGGCGTGCGAGTGGGCCCTGGCCCCTCCTCAGCCGCGTCTGGCCTGCCTCTCCCTGTGTGCACAGTGCTCCCACAGAGCCATAGGGGCATTGGTCACTGCCCTCTCCACGGGAGCTTCTGGACCCAGGCCCCACTTGCCGACTGGTTCCCAACTGTTTAATGTCCTTTCACAGACCCCTCGCCCTGTTCCTCATAGATCAAGGAGACAGGAAGCACTCTGTCCCTGATCTGCATGAAGGCCTTGGTGGCTGGACGGGGCAAGCAGCAAGAGCAATGCAGGGTGTGGGTCGTGGGCCCCCAGTCCCCAGAGACCGGGCTCCCTGCCCTGCACCCCCAGCAGCTCCATACCCCTGTGCTCTCATGGGGACCCTCCGCCTGGGGATGGGTGGTGTCTTTGGGGGCAGGATGTGATGTGTGTTGAGGGTGAGGCTGCATCCCTGGCTGAAGCATCCCAGGGGTGTCCCTCCCAGCAGAGCAACTAGAGGTGAAGCTTTGCAAGAGCCTGGTGGCCTGGCTGGGTTTGTGCCAGTGCTGGGTTTGGGCAGGGGTGAGGGTGGGCTCCAAGGTATGCAGACACCCAGCACTGGCCAGACACGTCCATGCTCCCGGGCACTGCCCTCGAGCTCAGCCTCTGCTGGGCTACAGCATGCCTCTGGGCCAGGTGCTGACGTGTGTTCTGTTGCCTTGGAAACCACAGCTGTGGCCATGTCTGGATGAGGAGGGATATTTAGTCTCAGGGGCTTGAGAGAAACTGCCCAGAAACCCTGAAGGCTGGCAGTCACCCAGGCAGATCCAACACCAGAGTGTAGGATGAGGCTGTGGCAGCGACAGCAACATCTGCTGCCAGAGAGAAACCACAACCAGGAAGTAGTGCCTGGCTTACTTCTGGTTTCCGCCCTACCAGCCCTACCAGCTGTCACTCCACAGAGGTACAGTGGATAGTGTGGCTCAGCTTTCTTGCTTGGCATTATAAAGGTTGTCACGTGTCACTGGAAGTCTGTATGAATGTCATTTTGGTGCTTCCTGAGAGTTCGCTGCTTACCTACCCGTGCCCAGCAGGTGCCCGGGTCATGGTGTTGAGGAGTCCGGTTGCTGTGAGCAGCATTGGGACGAACATCTTCAGATGCAAAATCTAGGGTGCATTTCCAGGAGGGAGAATATGGGTTTCCTCTCGGGTGGATCAGAGGATGGACCCAAGATGGATACTGCTGAGGCTTCTGCTTTTGGGTGAGGCGCTTGGGAATCTGTCACTCACTGTGAGTTGCAGAATCATCCATTTCCCCCAGACCCCCTTAGCTGTGCTCCTTAAAGACCTTCAGAAACACTCTGGCACTTGGGCACAGTGCAGTGCATTCTGCACGGGCTGCCCGCCTGTGGCTTCAGCTCATGCCAGGGTGTTCTTTGGCTGGGTCTTCTGTGTGCGGAAGGCGCTCTTCACAGCTTTGTGCTGCTGCGGGCTGGCCTGGTCCTTGCAGAGTCGTGTTGCAGGTGCTCCTGTCCAGGCATCCTGTGGAGATGCCCACGGGTGTGCATCGTGCAGGGCTCACCATGCCTGGAAGGGTCTGGGTGTGGGCTCTGCAGCCACCACTGTGTGCCTCAACTCCAGTTTCCCTTTGGAACATCTGTGCTTGATTCTGACAGATGTTCCTTGGTCACCAGGGACCCAGCTTCTCACTTCTCTGCCCCAGTCTTCTATGCCAAGCAGCCAGTTAGCAGTTCGTTAGCGACGTCAGCATGCTAGCTGGCCCCACAGTTCAGTGCCCAGAGAGCACTGCACCGTGAGGGCCGCGCAGGGCCCAGTCCGCCCAGGGCTTCTTGCCGTGTGGACTGATGGTCCTGGGGCTGGTGAGGGCTTCCCGGGCCCTGTGATGAGGTCCTCTCGTCCTCCCCAGCAGCTCTCTGATCAGAGCCCCACAGAGGGAAACTGGGGCTCAGGAAGGGGGACCACTTGCCTGGGTCTTGGCTGGTGAGTCCCCGAGTGTCCCCTCCACGGGCCCGCCCACCACAGGGCTGGGCTCAGGGCTGGGTGCTCTTTGCCAGGGGCCCTGTCTGCCTGCAGGGGTGCCTGTTCACAGCCTTGTCCTGCCACGGCTGCTGGTCCAGGTCCTTTCAGAGTGGCACTAGAGACAAGGGGGCTGGGGCTCCCACTCCAGGCATGGTGCTGAGCTGTGCTGTGCCCGCCAGGTGTGCCCCAGGCGTGGTATTGTGCCTGCCAGGTGTGCCCTGGTGTGCCCCAGGTATGGTACTGAGCTGCGGTGTGCCCCAGGTTTGTTCTGAGCTGTACTGTGCCCCAGATGTGCCCCAGGTGTGGTGTTGTAC
>PVHX01024635.1:0-23674 GCA_004024805.1 Geosciurus inauris | reverse complement strand
CACCACCATCACCATCACCACCACCACCACCATCACTGTCAGCACCACCAGCACCTCCATCACCAGCACCACCAGCATCACCACCACCCCCACCACTCCACTTGAGAACCCCTCTGGTTCCCATAGAGGAGGCACTCTTCTCTTAGAGAATCAAGATGGATGTAATGTTATTTAAGGTTTCAAGAAGCAGACATCTGCAACCTCTGTTGACAGCACCTTATTATAAAAATACACAAGGAAATAAATAAATTCTGCCTGATCTCCTGACCATCAAAGTTAAATTTCGCTGAGGTGGGATGTGACTCACTCATTACAGAAGAAATAGCAGCTCTACGATCCAACAGTATCTCTAGTATTTGTCCCTTCAAACTCAGGACTTTGCTGGGACTGGCCCTTGACATCCTGTCATTGCAAGGACTCAGCTCTGCCTGTCTCTGCCTCATGTCTCCTTTCACCTGAACTGACCGTGCCCCTGTCTCCTCTGGGATCCTGCCTCCTCACACCCTCTCTGGCTCCTGTGCTCCAGTCTGTTGGCTCCATGTTGTTTCGACTTCCCTGTGAAGTTGCTGTGAAGTTGTGTGTTCATTTAACATTTTTTAGGGGAGGTTAAGATATTTTAGATTGACTACAGCATGAAGGGTGCTGGCATTTCCATGATAGGCATCTCGTGCCAAGATGGCCTTGTGCGCTCACCAGTCCCAGGTCCAACGGCTCCAGTCTGTGATGGTGGCACTGTGCAAAGTGCTCTGATGATGGACATTGTTTTTCCCATTTTATTCAGAAAGTGGTGCAGGAGTAAAGCCTTCTCTATAGACAAGCCATCAGTGTACCCTCTGGGGCACTGTGGTCACCTGAATCACCCAATGGAAACACCACTCACCCAACTGAATCCGAATTGCAAATGAGCAACAACTAGTTTTTTTGTATAAGTATGTTGCAAACATTGCTGGGGCCAGCAGCCCACCGCTGTGACCACTCAGGATTAAATCCTGGGTCCTTCCTGCGTCTCACCACGCAGGCAAGAGAAGAAAAGGGTGAGTCACCGATGCTTCTGTTCCTACACCAGTGTCCTAAAGCCAGGCCGCCTCTCGGCTGCTCCTGCCTGGGCACGTTACCACGCCCTTCCACCTCAAGTTCTTTGCCCACCCCATACGAAAGGATGCTACGGCTCCTTCACACAACGGTCATCACCAGCACCACTTGCTCAGTTCTTGCCTTAGGTCACTGGTGTTGTATGGTTTTTATAAAGTCCATCTGGGCTCAGGACAGCTTGTTATTTCCACTTCACATGTGAACGAGGCTCGGAAGAGAGAAAGGGCCACGTGCTGAGTGGAGTCCCCAGCCAGCCTCCCTGCTAGTGAGGCCCAGCCTTCTCTGGGGCCAGCCCTGGGACATTTGCTGACTACCAATATGCTGCTTTCCTCGTTTGTAAAACACGGGCAAAGAGAGCACCTGCCTCTCAGAACTGCTGTGGGTATTTTATGAGTAAATATGTGCAAAGTGTGAATTAGTGTTCAGGAACAGAGAATTTGATGAAAGTCACCCATTTCTACTATTGTTATTGTTGCTGAACAATATGCTGAAGTTCAAAGAGGAAGTTTCTACAATAAAATTAGGATTTTGTGACTGAAAAGTGTGAGTCTTCAACAGCTGGACGCTTCTGCCCCTTCAGGGAGTCTGGTGTGAACAGATTTGCAGCTCGGGGTCTTCATGCACACCTCCACGTCTCCTTAGCTGAAAGGGCAGGGTCATCCACCCAAACCCAGACCGCTTCACAGGGCTGCTCCGCGCCCTCCTGCCTCCCCCGCGGAGCTCTCTCTGGCTTTGGAGGCCACATTCCAGCCTCGAGCTCCCACCATGATGTGTAGGAGGTCGGTCTCCTCAAGTGGACTGTGGCTCCTTGAGATGAGCGCAGCGCTGCCTCGCTTGGCGGTCACTTTGGAGACGAGGGACGGCAGGACTGCCATGGGCGTGCAGGAGCGGGAGCCTTTCTTCCTGCTCACCCTCTCTCTGGGGAACTCACTCCACTCAATCTTAGTCTCCATTGTCCACCCCCAGCCCCCTCGGGGGGTGAGCCTGCCACCCAGCCAGGCTTCCTAAGGACCAAGCACTTCCCCTTCCGGGCAGCAGGGTTGGTCCAGGAACAGGCATGTGGCCAAGTCCAGCCTGTCGGGTGCTTTCCTGAGACTCCTGGAACATGCCCCACCTCAATATATATATATTTACTATCTTCAATGTCCGTCTGATTTTCCTTCTCTGGAATGACCACATGGCAAGAACAGACTTCAGTATTAAACCCATGCAGAAGAGGGAGAGGGGAGGAGAGGGAAAGAGGGAAAGGGGGCAGGAGGAGAGAAAATACAGGAAAGAGGGAGAGAGGTGCCTGAGTCTACAACTGAGCTATGCCTGAAGCCAGGTATAGCAGCCCTGCCTCTCTCCCTGAGAGTATAGTTAATCAAATATAATTTTTATCACTTGCAACTCAAATAATTATAGAGACTGTGCCAGCATACTATACTAACTTTGATAACCGATTTTTAACATGCGCTCTCTGTGGAGCCTGTGGCCTTGCAGGAGTCTGGTAGAGAGGGACTGCCATCTCCTGCTCCCCTGGGCCAGCTGACTCTGGCTGTGCCCTTTGAGAGTTCTTCATAATAGGGACTTGGAGGACAATCATGAGTCACTTTAAATTAAGCTTCCTGGAGCAGGTTTTAATTTAACGAGGTCATCAACACATGGTGACCCGTCAGGGCTGCCTGACACCATCGTGGAAGGAGGGACGATGTCCTTCTGTGTGAGCAGGCACCTGCCGCCGACCTGGCATGTAGGACAGGATGCAGCAGACACTGGTTTTCAGTCGAGGCAGAAGAGAAGTAAATGCAGCTTTGGGGTGTGACTGCTGGCTGATACCTATTAGTGACTCCAGGGAGGTCCTCGCTGCGGGGAAGAGCTCGGAGCTGTGGGATCTGCCCTGACATCCGAGTGGGGCTCGCGCAGGGGACTGTGGGTGCTGCTGCTAGTGGACCGGGTGCTGCTCATGGTGTGGTGCTAACGAGCTTCACGTCCAAGGTGTGTGCTTGGACGAATGACCCCTCCTGGTCCCCCGGTGACCAAGACGTGCACTGGGGAGAGAGCCGTCTGAAGTGCGTGCTCGGGCTAGCTGCTGTGTGATCCTGGCAGCTGCCTTGGCACCACGCTCCACCCAGCTTGGCTAAACAGCCCGAAGCTTTGACAGGCTCAGAGGCACTTGGATCAACTCCGTCATTTTATTCTTTTATACAAACCCTGCACAGACTTTCCAGATGCTGTGTGAGCACGACTCAGTGTGCCACTGCCAAGAGGGTGGCGTTTGATGAAATGGCCCTTCCAGTGAAGACAATCGGTAGCGTTTCCGTGGGCATTTTGACGGCTGCATTGACAGAAGAAAGGTGTGTCTGGTGGCGGCTTGGAAACGCCCGCCCCATCTCCTTACAGCACCTGCCTCAGGGAGCACCGTCCACCCCGCTCCTCCAGCTCCTGGGCCTTTGGATCCATGGTGGTTCTCTCTCCAAAGCTGTGGTTCCCAGAGGCTGTCCTCAGCCAGTGACCAAGCGAGGTCAGTGCCTCCCATCGTGCTTTCTGTGAGCTGTACCCGAGGCCCTCCTGACCCATGCTTCCTTCCCCTCCCCACCCCGTCTCAGTCCTGCATCGCGCACGCGAGTCCCTCCACCCCTAGCGCCCAGATAGTTTCTGTGGCCGATACCACAACTGCTGATCCCCTCTTGGCCTCAGCTTCTGGTGGGGCCACGTCGTAGGTGCAGAACCGTGAATGCTCCAGAGGGTGAGATGCAGGCGGCGTGCTTGGCTGCTGCACAGCCAGTGGCCACTGAGTGGGGAGGCCAGCCCAGGGCCTGGCTCTGCGGGGAGCAGTGTGCACAGTCAGTGGAACAGGGCACACATGGGGCACCACACACAGGCAGTGACGTGACTGGTAGACCACACAGCCACGGGAAGAGGAGCAGAGCAATCAAAGACCCCGTCTCTGTGCGGCGTCCAGATCAAAGCCAATCTCCAGATCTGAAACCCACGGAAAGAACTGCCGGCTGGGTCCTCAGGGGGAGGCCTCTGCATCTCCTTGCAAGTGTGTGCAGGACCGATGGCCCCGTCCGCATGGAGGGACCGATGGCCACCTACTTGGAGGACTATACCCATGGAAGAAGAAACACCTGGACAGCTACAGGACAGCTGAACATAGCCTTTGTTTACACTGGTTCCCAAGGACCCAAAGTGTCATCGTGACCTTCTACTAGAGTGCAGATTTATGGAGGCCGGGTCATGAATGGAGTCCTGGAGAAAATCCTCAGAGTGGACCTCCCTGCCTTTGGACCCACCCCGTGGCCATCGCCACCGTCTCTGACTCTGTGATTGGGCCCGGCGTGCTTGGCAGCTGGAGGAGTTCTCATGCTGGGTCCTTGACCTGAGGGCAAGACTAAGTAGAGACTCCAGGCACTGCTGCTCCCCCACCCCAGACTGAGATGTCAGGAGCAGCATGTATGCATGGGTGGGGGTTGTGTCTTAGTGTGTCCCCTGCAGAGGTGGGTGAATGCTAGAGGATCAAGATAGATCACCACAAGCTCAGCCAAGTAGCGTCCCTGACACAGCTGCTGTCCAAAACCTGCCACCTGTGGTAGAGCAGACGATAAGGACGGCAGTACCTGGTGCACATTGATTTGTGAATGCTGTATTTCCTATTCCAACCAGAAAAAATGATCAAATGCAATTTGCAGTCAGGTGGAGTGACGAAAAGTTCCCACTCTCGCTTTCCCCAGGCTGTGTGAACTCTTCTGCTCCCTGACCCTACCTAGCCCCAGGAGCTCTGAGCTGTCTGGAGAGCCCACAAAGCATCATTTGATTCACGTCATCAACGATGTCATGCTGCTCAACAGGACAGATGGGGCACTAGGATGCTGGGGGATTGGTACAACACACATTCCAGACCGTGGGAGAGAAATACAAGTGTTTAAAGTTCGACTCAGGATCACTGGGATCTCCTGAGGGCAGGTGGCATCTTGACCTCAAAGTGGGAGGAAGAGCTCTTCATGGGTCTTTTGGATTGAAAAGGTGATGTTCTCCATGTCTGTGAATGATGATCTGGCCCATGCACCTTGTGATAGAGGCGATCCACCGATGGGAGGAAAGGGATTAGGAAAGGGCCCTGCGGCAGATCTGTTCATCCGTTCATCTGTTCATTCTTCCTCCACCATGTTCAGCATACACATGGTAGAGGAAGCAGCCACAGAAGCTGCAGGGTTGACGGTGCCAAGGTGCTGGGGCGGGACAGCTGTAGGAGAGAGTCTAGCAAGCCCCAGTGGAAGCCTCAGGTGCTGGAGCTCAGGAGCAAGATGGTGCCAATGCACTGGAGAGTGTCATCTCTTTTAAGAAGCAGCTCCTGGTGGGTGGCTGCATCCTGGCAGAGATGCAAAACTGGTAGTCAGTTTGAGATTGGAAGTGTGAGTTATCTAGGTTGTTTTTCTTTCTTAACTCTTTTGGATATTCGGAGTCTCTTATAATTGTATGTGAGTTGCAGAATCAGCTCATCAGTTTCTCCAAAGAAACCAACCCGAATTTTATAGGGATTCCAGCGAAGCTGTAGATCAATTGAGAGTGCTGCCATCTTCTCAACACCGTGAATGTGGGGTGGGTGATTTTTTCATTTATTTATTGACTTATAAACATCTTTCAACTACATTTTCAAAGTAGAAACTTTTCATTTCTTTTGTCAGATTTATTCCAAATCATTATATTCTTTTTTGATTCTTTTGTAAATAGAATTATTTTCCTAGCTTAATTTTTGTGTTCTTCATTGCAAATGTACAAGGATACAATTAACTTTTATATATAAGTCTTATATATTTCAACCTTGCTGAATTCTTTCTTTGTAATTGTGTGTGTACCTTACGATTTTCTCTATACAAGGTCATGTATCATTTGCCAATAGTGATAATTTCGCTTCTTGATTCTCAAAACGAATGCCTTTTCTTTCTTATTCTTGGCAATTTCCCTGGCTGGCGCCTCCAGCACAACACAGACTTGAGTGGAGGAGTGGTTGTCCTGGTCTCCAACCCAGCTGGTGCAGCTTTTGTCCTTCACCACCAGGGCTGGTCTCACCTGTGGGTTTTTGTGGACTCGCTTCACTAGGTTGAGGGAGGTCTCTTCTATTGCTAGTTTGTTGAGTATTTTTATCTTGAAATGATGTAGAATTTTTGTCAAATGCCTCTTCTGTTTTCTATTGAGATGATCACATGATTTTTGTTTTTAGATTCCACCGATGTGGTGTATTACATTAATTAATTTCCAGGTGTTAAACCAAACTTAAACTCTTGGGATAAATCCCACTTGGTTATTGTACAGAATTCTTTGTATATGTCCCTGAATTTGGTTTGCTTCTGTTTTTATGAGATTAAAACAGAATTTTGCATCTGTTTTTATGAGATTAGTTTGTAGTTTTCTTGTAATGCTTTGTCTAGTTTTGGTTTCAACAATACTGTTCTTATAGAACAAATTGTTTAGTGTTTTCTCTACCATATTTTGAAAGAATTGAAGAATTGGTATTAACTCTTCTGTAAATGTTTGGTAAAACATCACCTGTGAGTTCATTTGAGTCTGAGTTTCCTTTTGTGGGTAGTTTATTATTATTATTATTATTATCATTAATTCAATTTCTCTACTGTTATAAGTCAATTTAAATAAACTAGTTCTTGAGTCAGTTTTGGCAGTGTCTTTCTAAGAATTTGTGCATTTTGTCTAACAGTACATGTTATCCCTTATAGTTGTTTTTATTTCTGTAAGGTTGGTAGTAATGTCTCCTCTTCCATTTATGATTCTGGTGATTTGACTCTGTTTTTTTTTCCCCCCTTTTTGGTCAATTGACCTAAATATTTGTCAATTTCTTTAATTCCCATCCCCCCCCCAGAGAATCAGCTTTTATTTAGAATTTTTTAATTTGTTATTTTTCTATTATCTATTTCATCAGTTTCTGGTCAAATATTTATTATTTCTTCTGCTAGCTTTTTTAGTTTAGTTTGCTTTTAGTTTTCTTGTGAATTAAGGTGAAAGTTTAGCTCATTGATTTGAGGTCTTTCTTCTTTTTAAATGTAGACATTTATGACTGTAAACTTACTTTTAAGACCTTTAGCTACATCCCATATTTTGGTATGTTGGGTCTTCATCTGTCACAAAGTATTTTCTAATGTCCACTTTGAGAAGAACGTACGTCCTGCTAATTTGGGTGGAATGTTATGTAGAGCTCCACCAGGTCCAGTCTTCAATGTCCTTCAAGTTTCCTGTTTCTGTGTTGACCTTATGCTAGTTGTTATACCAGTTGCTAAAAGAGGAGTATTAAGGTATCCACCATCATTATTGAATTCTTCCTTAATTTCTACCAGTTTTTGCTTTATATGTTTTGATATACATATCAATATATATTTATTATTGTTATATCTTCCTTATGAACTGAACTTTTTATCACTCATAGATACCTTTTTTAATCTCTAGTAACTTTTAAAATTTTTATTTTTTCTGCTATTGTTATTATTACTCTGTCACCCTTGTGATTTCTAGTGCATATGTCTTTTCTATCTCCTTTACTCTGTATCTGAATCTAAAATGAGTCAACTATAGACAACATCTAGTTTTCATTTTTACTTTTTAGTCTGATAGTCTCTGCCTGTTGGTTGAATTATTTAATTCATTTATATTTAATGCTATTATCAATAAAAGTAGATTTATATCTCCCACTTTTTATTTAAGTGTTGACTCAAAATATTGTTAGATGACTTAATACAATTTTCTGATTTTAGATGAGAGAAGATACAAAAAGCAAGGTGCATTATGCTTTTTATTTCCTATAGCTATAATTTCCAGTTCTCTTCATTTGTTCCTGTGGATTCAAGTTAGCATCTGTGATCATTTCCTTAACCTAGTACAACTCAGCTGTCACCCACCTGGTGTGCAGTTATTGGTATATATTACATTTATGTAGCCACAACATAATATTTTCTATGTATTATACAACAGTTTTTGTAATAAATTAAGAGAATAGAGGTAAAGGTGTTTATGCTGTCTTTTATAATTTTATAAATACCTTTACCTTTTTATACACCTTATCTATGGTCACTTCTAGCTTGAGAAACTTCCTGCAGGGTCTCTTATACAGTGTTTCTTATATGAAAAGCTAAAACATTATTTTACTTCCTTATCAATTTGGAAAGGGCTTTTCTGGATGTAGAATTCTTGAAGTTTGTCTTTGAGCACTTTGAATTTGTTATCCCACTGCCTTCGCCTTCCATTGTTTTAGACAGGAACTCTGCTGTTAATCTTATTTGGGTTCCAATGTAAGTGATGGATCATTTTTCTCTTTATGCTTTCAAGATTTTCTACTTTGGATGTCAGTATTTTGACTATGAAGTGACTGTGAATTTCTGCTTGGAGTTCGTTGAGCTTCCTGAATGTTCATATTAATGTTTTTCAACAAATTTTGGTAGATTTCTGGCATTATTTTTTTAAACCATTTCCATTTCCTTCTCTCTTTCCTCCTTCTGCTGATACATCTAGGCACATATTAATCTGCTTAATAATGTCCTTCATTTCTCTGACATTCTCTTCAGTTTTCTTCTTGCTTTGTGTCCCTGTTCTTCCGATTGCCTAATCTCTATCCATCTATCATCAAGTTCACTAGTTCTTATTTTTGCCAGTTTGAATATATTGTTCAGGCCCTTTAATGGATCTCTAATTTCAGTTATTCTACTTTTCAACTCCAGAGTTTCCTTCAAATTCCTTTTTAAAAATATCTCTTTATTAACATCATCTCTTTGAGGTGATACTATCCTACCATCACTTTTCCATTCCATCTTGTTGACATGCATCCCTTGAGCCTATGTGTCATGACCTGGAGACTGTATTTATCATGGAACAGTCTCTGCATGTTAGATTCAGCATCTGAGTACTCTCTCTGAGTTTCTGTTGCTTGCTGTATTTTTGATATACAGGTCACATTTTCTTTTTCTTTTTATGTCTCATGTTTTTGTGGGAAGCTGGACATTTTAGATAATGTGTGGAAACTGGCTACTGGCAACACTCTCTGGAGCTTGTTATTTTCATTTGATTTTTATTTGTTTTGTGACTAGCTGAATTATTTGGACAAGTCTCCTTTCTTTCCACAGGGTGAGTATTTCCACAGTCACACTGGGATGGTAAGGCTTTGCAGGGCTCTCTTTTCCTGCCTATACCAAGATGTTAAGACAGAAACTGCTGGTTGATCCTACTGTTCTACAAGGCCCTTCTGCCTCACTTTTAAACTCCTTTGAAAGATAATTGTTGGGTTCAGTGCTTGAAATTTGTTCTCACCCTAGGAAGCTCCTTCCTGTTATCTCTTCCCAGCTCTGTTGGGTAACTCGGCGGGCCTACAGGTTAGCGTCTATCTCCAGTGGTTCTGCCAATATTCTACCAGTTGCCTTTTATTACATCCCTGCTGTTTTGGGAGAGTCCTTAGGCTTCAACTTCTCCATGGTCTGCTGCAAATGCAGTGAACTCCTTTAGGAGGACAGTGGGGCCTGTCTGTTTTGCAGTCTGCTTTGTCCCCAGGCAAGCTCCCCAAGCTGTGGCTCTGGAGCTGGGGGTGGGGATGAGGATACTCTTCCTTTATGATGCCCTGGTTTCAGGAGCTGAGCGCTCACTGCTGTGGACGGGGCAGTGGCCTCTGCTTGCCTCCCCCAAAGTGAGGTGCTCACCAGTGCTCTAGCTGTGCCTCCCATGTAGGGCCTCAATCTTTTTAGGGGGGTGGCTAGAAGAAGGGATTCCTGCCCTTTGGCTACACTCACTCGGAACTCAGTGTTAGCAACAGGCGGCTGGGGCTGATTCGGAAATGCTGACCTCTGTCCTCAATGAAGACAATCCCCAACAGTGGCTGAGTGAGCAGGAGGCAGGGTCTTCACCATGTCAGTCTGGATTGGAGTGCCATCTCCTTGAGTTTCCAGGGGAAAGGAGGAGGCAAGTCTTTATTCAAACATCAGACTTTATTTTATTGAATAAATGTTTCTTTATTTCCCATATACCTTTAGAAGAGTTTCCAGATAGGTAAAATCTGTGTTCTTTAAAAAACTAATTTTCACTGATTTCACAGTCATAGAACTCATGCTATATACACAGGAGTAAAATACTTGACAATTTTTGCTACAATTAGCACTTGATTTAGCCACATATCTCTCTAAATTCTAAGTAACTTAAGAGATGTTATTACTTTATTTACCTTTCTACTCCTGGGGCTGACTTGTAATATATTGCATGTATTAGATGTTTAATTAATATTTGCTGAATATATTTTGCGAAAACTATCATCTTTATATCAGTATTTATGCCTGGAATATATATATAATTGTATATCAGAAATTACAAACATAAAATCTGATAAACAGAAATTCACACTCTAGACAACTTCTTAGCAACCCAATTGTGACAGAAGTTGCAAATTTTATATTCAATACCCTGTCTTCTTCTTGTCCTTAGTAAAAGGTTCCAGATCCCTTGGGATTAGAATTTGCCCACATGAAAATGACATGCCCTGGCTTCTCTTCCTACTAGGTATGACCTGAGCACACGACTGAGTTCTGACCAATGGGGTATGAGTGGGAGACACTGAATTGCTCTCCTGAGAAGGTTTCTTAAAGACAGAATCAGCAACCAGACAGACCAAGCTTTCTTGGGTTTTCCATCCTTCTTGCACTCCTTGCTCTGACTGTGGACATGGTGGCTCCAGTGCCAGCAGTCCCTTCCATCCAAGAGTGGTCCTTGGGAATGGACGCAGCCTGCAAGGGGGGTGGAATGCAGAGATGGAAGGAGCCTGGGTTCCTGAGAGCGACACTATGCGTTGGACTGAACAGACAGGTGTGGAGAACAGTCTTGCCTTATGGAAGCCACACTGATTTCCAATCTCTTTTAATAGTAAGTGAAACATTCCCAGCTGATGTGTCATCTATTTCACATTTTGAGCTCTAAGTTCTGTTAAATGCTACATATGTGTGTGTATACATATGTGTGTGTGTGTATACATATATAATGCATATACATTTTTAATATCATATCATCCTTCTTTTATTTGGTCTGAAAATTGCAGATTTCAGGGTACTTGTCTCCTTAAAATATACATAGAAATGGTGCCAAATCAGTTAGCAAACTATATATAGAGAACACCTTGTTGCAATCTGTCTCTTTAACCAGACAATTATAGAGTTGTTCTTTGATTATTGAATGGGGGATGCATTCAAGAAAGAAAAATGTGATCTCCAGCTTCCATTTTTTCCAAGTTCTTCCGAGTTGAGCAAGTCGCTGTTTGCAGGCACTTGAGCTCTTTGAGTAAAGCTAATAGGAAATGATGCTCCTTTACGTTTCCGGTTCTACCAGCTGGGAGGAGACCTGGGTGATGGCCAGCTCACCCTCACCAAGTGCTGGGTGATTCACCTAGTGCTGGGTGATGGACAGCCCACCCTCACTGAGCACTGGGTGATTCACTTAGTACTGGGTGATTTACTGAGTGCTAGGTGATGGCTAGCCCTCCCTCACCGAGTGCTGGGTGATGGCTAGCCCACCCTCACCGAGTGCTGGGTGATGGCCAGCCCTCCCTCACCAAGTGCTGGGTGATTCACCGAGTGCTGGGTGATGGCTAGCCCACCCTCACCGAGTGCTGGGTGATGGCCAGCCCTCCCTCACCAAGTGCTGACTGTGCAGAGGGCTTTTCCGTGTCCTCTCACGTGAGCCACACCATGCACACGTAGGGGCGGGCAGCTGTCCTCACTGCAGCAGAGGAGAGGAGGTGCGGCAGTCTTGCATGCTGCTGGACATGCACGGGCTGCAAGAGCAGGCCAGCTCCCAGCATGGCCCTCTGCACCAGTGCACATCTGCCAGCTGCGCTGGGCCATGTCTTCCCCACGGGCCTCCGTTCAGCCTGGGAGCCTGTTTGCCGAGAAGACGTTGCTTGGTTCTTTAAGTCTCGTTAGAAACCACTTGAAGCCGCACTCACCCAGAGCGCGGGCCGTGGTCAGATGGCCGCAGCCCCACTCGCCCTTTGTTTTCCTCGTGAAACCCTCAGGGAAGGTGGCGGGGAGCGGTCAGTGAGTTTCACTGAGGCTGAGATAATAAGCCACCGCTTTGCTGCGAGGGTCGTGTGTGAGGTCAGCAGACACAAGCTGTTGCTGCCTACAGGGCCAAAGCCGGTGGCCGCCTCCTCCTTCCATCAGGGCAGGTGCAGTGTCACCCGTGGAGCCTGCTGTTCACCTGTGTTCCTGTCATTCCACGAGCCTGGAAGGGGTGAGCAGTCACGATCACCAGGAACCACACCTGCCACGTCCTTTCCATCTGTGTCGCACGAGTGAGCACAGCAGGGGAAAGAGGTTACAAATCATGGCCTAACGGATCCCCCCGGTTTGTCCACCTTACAGGTTTGTTAGCCGGATTAGGAGACACGGTGGTCCACGTTCTCTGAACTTCACGGCTCCCGTGCGGCATTGGCTCACTGGAGGGAATTGCCTTGGATGTTTTAGCAGGTCTTTAGATAGCTGCCCTCCCCTGGGCTGGGTGTGGATGTTGGGTTGGCCGCAGGCTGGGTGGCAGTGCTGCTGAGCTGCTGTCCCGTGGACACCGTGGACCTCTGGCGGGCCTTCCTAGTACATGCTTCAATCACCTGAGGCGTCTCACAGGCAAAAACGAACACAGGTGCTGCTGCGAAAGCACGTGCTCCCCGAGCGGCAGGAAGCGTCAGACCTGGTGAGAGCTTCAGAATGGAGAGTGCTCCAGGGACGTGAGTCACGGAACAGGAGACGAAAATCAAGGGAGGGTAAAGGGCACTGACCTGCAGGAGCGCAACCGGCGGACGGTGTTCAGCCCCGCCACCCGCGGATGAGCCGTGGAGGGCAGGGCCGGGGCTGGCTGGGTGCACCTGAGCACCTCGCCCCATGCCCCACTCCTGGCTCGGGCTGAGAGTCGATGTCATTAATGACCCTTTTATTCATGCAGGAGTTCCCGAAGAGGAGCATAATGTTCCATTAGTAATAATTGACAAAATCCCTTTTCAGAATCATGTCAAAACCTGAAGATGATGCTTCTGCCAAAACATTTTGGTGACAAGCATGTGAAGCTTTTGACGGAGGTGCCCCCGTGGCTGAGGCGGCTGCTGGGGGATTCTCAGAGGATCTGGAGGAACCTGGCTGCCCGAGACTGTGCATGGCCTGGAGTCGTGGCCCAGCCCAGGGAGTTGGAACCACTCGCCCTAACGGCCAGCCTCACCCACGCTGACAGAAACAGGCCAAAACAGCGGTGTGGGGACCTTCCGGGCCTTTTGACTTGCCTGTGTATCAGGCATCTGCATGAGCTCCTGCTCCTGGTGGAGGCCACCATTCAAGGTGGAGAGGCTGTTCTGCCTCCGCCATGCCTCAAGGGTCCTGTGCCAGTTTTCCTGCACCTTCCGCACCTCTACCTGGAGCTCCATTTAAACCTGTCTTCCTGATACCCACCGGGAGCGTCTGAGGCCCAAGATGCAACACCTCGGGGCAAAAGCTAGGCTCCACCGCCCTGAGGTGCTGCTGACCTAAGGACAAATTGCCCAGCAGGCCAGCCCGCAGGCTCCTGTGCCTTCCTGCCCTCCCTGAGCTGCAGCTGTGGGCTGCGGTTTCCTTCTGCATTTAGCTCTGCACATTGCCTGTGTCTTCTACTAGGTGGAAATTCCTCATGCCCTGGGGTTTACCCACAGAATCCCACCCTATCTCCAGTCACCTGTTAAACACGAGCACTCTGGGTAAACCTCTGAGCTTCGGTTTCCCCAATTAAAATCACAGTAATAATTGCCAGCTATTGTATGTTGCAAGGATCCAAGGAGATAAATCTTGTTAAAAAAATCAAATCTAGTAACGTAGTGCCCACATTACAGATATTTACTGAGAAAGTAGAAACAGACACCGAGTCGAAGGCAGAGGTGAAACTGACAGTGAGGTGAAATGTCTCCAGTAACCTTGAGTTCCTCAGGCCACGGAATTACCGAGTGGCCCCCAAATAAATCCTAGTTTCAATTTTATCTTGTGGCCTCTGCACAGAACTAGGGTTTCTGCCAGATGATTGATAGAGCTTTGTTGGAATGGCTGGGGCTCGGATGTGGAACCAGTCTGGGCTGGTAAGAAGGAACTAGTATTTTATTTATTTATTTATTTTTTTGGGTACTGGGGATTGAACTCAGGGGCACTCGACCACTGAGCCACATCCCCAGCCCTATTTTGTGTTTCATGTAGAGACAGGGTCTCACTGAGTTGCTTAGCGCCTCGCCATTGCTGAGGCTGGCTTTGAACTCGTGATTCTCCTGTCTCAGCCTCCCTAAGTGCTGGGATTACAGGCTTGAGCCACCGCGCCTGGCTAGGAACTAGTATTTTAATAACCGAGTGGCATGCTCCACAAGTTTTGGGTAAAGTGATGTTAGAGAACAAATCCAAACAATGACTTCTGAACCTTACCATCAAAGCCTCCAGGTGTTTCTCCATGTGAAAGGTGGATCCTGGGGAAACTCAAGGGCCTGAAAAAAAGCGACATCTTACTTAGAGAAACTTCTTTGCAAGTCTAAAGCTCTTTCTAAATGGCAGTGGCTTCCTGAAGCTTTTCCAAGGCTTCAGGTGGCTGTCCGCCTGCAGAGGGCCTGCTTTTGCTCCTGCAGACGCTCATGCATTCAGAATGGCTTTCCCGATGGGACTGGTGAGTTAGAATCGATCCACCCAGTTTCCCTTGTGGTGACTGGCTGGGATTTATGTCATATCTGATCAGAGTTAACCGCAGCTTGTGACCCTACAACAGAAATTATTTTCTCTATAAATTTAACGGGTGACACTGAAGTGGCCCCTGGAAGTTTCCCTCAGCAGCAACAGTCTGACCATTTTTGCAGAGGTACAGAGATAACTGTTAGGAGCAATTTGCAAAGCAAAGCTAAAGTTCCTTTCTCTGTTATTATATGCGGCACATTTTTGTGTGTATGTGTGTCCAGGCTACAGTTGGGTCAGGAAGACACATCCAGCTACCACTTCTTTTTTCTGTACATAGCTTTTGTTTTTGAACACAGCCATGCCCATTTGTTCACATGCTGTCTATGACGATCCGTGTATAGGCAGCTCTGTGCTGCAAAGGCCAAGTTGGGCAGCTGTGACGGAGACTTGGTGATCCCCAGGGCCTAACTTACTACCAGGCCCTTGACTCGTTAGCTGCTCCCACGCAACAGGAGATTAAACAACTGCCCGGCGGGTGGTTTTCCTATGCCAGGGTGCTAGGGTCAGATTCATCAGGTGAAGGTGTTTGAAATGTATTTTTTCTAGAAAAATATTAAGGGAAAGAGATGAAAGAGAAAAACATTGATGCTAAGCATTGGAGAGTGTAGTCCCAAGCTAGAAGTTCACAGGCTCCTTAAAGTCAGTGTTCACTGAGATACATTTATTTAATAATTCCAGAATTCTATACCAATGATGCTATTTTAAAAGTCTGCTATTTTAATCAAAACATGTTTTTATATGCACTTAAGTCTATATATATGCACACACACTCGCACTTGACAGAATTTACGGCAACAACGAATGAAGAGCTCTTACGACTCAATAAGAGAACAATGTAATGAGTAGGAGCAAAAGGTGTGCAGAGCGCACACCGAAGAAGATGGACGGCCCGTTGGATAAGCACGTGAAACGATTCTCAGTATAGTTGCTTCTTAGGGAAACTAAAGTAAGGACCATGAAGATCCCCACACGCACCCACAGAATGGCTAACGGGCACTGTCCATGTGGAGAGCTGGCCAGGACAGGAAGCAAGTCTCGGCGGCTGCTGGGCACAGGATCGCTGTGCCGCAGTGGGCACTGCTCCCGAGCGTGCACAGGCCTTGTAGCTCCTGTGCTCACACCTGGGACGCTGCTTGTGGGCCTGGCACCCTCAGCAACATGCAGCAGTGAGAGGTGGCAGGCTCCAAGGGCGCGGCCCCGGTCCCCTCTAGGGAAGCATGCGGGAGGGCAGCTCTGACTGACAACAAGCACATCCACGGCTGGCTGGTTGGTGGGTGGACTTCTGGGAAGGGGCGTGCCGGAACTTCAGCCTGACCCGAGTGTGCTGATCCTGCGCTCGTGCAGACCCCTCAGAGTGTACACTTACAGGACATATTCTGTGCATGATTGTATTTAATAAAGCTTATGAGAAATGAAGTGTTAGAGAACTAGAGGGACAGGAGGGGGAGGGTGGCAGGTCAGAAACACACTCAGGAGCCAGCCAGAGCGGAAAGTGGGTGCAGGAGCACGTCATTCAGTCTCCCAGCGAGGTGTTGAGGTGGCCGTGGTGACATCGGCAGTGAGCTTTGCAGTGCAGGGCTGTGAGCCGGGCTGTCTCCCCAGCTAGGTGGCAGGGCCTTCCACGGCTGCTGGGCCTGTCTTGCTCCTTGTCCTGAGTGCAGCTGCACAGTCAGGTCTAAGCAGGGTTCTAGGGTTGTGGCGAGTCTGGCGGGCACAGCACCTCGGCGACCTCGAGCCCCTGGTGAGGACCCAGCTGCCCTCTGCCTCCTTCCGCCCCCGTTCACACCCTGGTGCCTCACCTCCGAGGTGTCCTGTGAACCCCTCCTGGCTGTGAGCTGTCTTCATTCCCCTTCATTCAGCAAGAGCTTTCCAGAAAATGCTTCCACAGGGCTTCATCCATAGCTGAGCCCCAAAGGGGCCTTTCCAGTTGTCCAGAGAGAGACAGTGAGTCTCCCCACTCCCTGAAACCAGACCGCTGGGGCACAGGACAAGCCCTGCTGCCGGGTCGGGCTGTTCTCAAGATCCCGCCACGTGTGGACGGTCTGAGCCAGGCGGTGCTGAGAGGCGCACAGGGAACTCCCTGCCTGCCCTTCCGAGGCCCAAGCCCGAGGCTGCCCTCTGTGCCTCTCCACGTTCCTCCCGGCACTCCGCAGCAGGAGCCTCTGCCAGTCCAGCCTGCACAGCCCGCTGTCCGGCACCGAGGCTCCCACGTAGCACAGGTGACTCACCAAAGCCTGCCTTCCTCCAAGGTAGTGCCCCCCGCGGTGGCGCCGGCTGCCTGCCCAGGGCGTGCGCCTTCCAGTAGGGCCATCCTCCGGAACCTGCAGTGCTCCTCGCAGTGTGGATGCTTCCCAGCTGTCGGCCCTTTCCTGTGACCCCAGCCCCACCCGTGGCCCCCTCGCTCCTGTGCTAGCTGGACTTCACCCCAGCACCCCAGTGCCGCTTCTCCTGGGTTCCCCGTCTCACTCTGCTGTACGCACCCTGGGCCCCATCACTCTCTCCAGAGCTGCTTCAAGTCTGTCCCCCTCTCAGATCTGCGAGGATCACAGAGAGCATGGTTTCCTCCGGCTATCAGCCCCCTGGACGATCCGCACGGCATCATTATTTGCTCTCTCTGCTCCTGTTGCTGTAGGCGCTTGGCCATGCGTACAGGGTACAGCTTCTATAAATTAATGATTCATTTCTTTTGCAAACATCAACCCAACACCTACTGTGTGCTGGACACCTACTGAGTGTGTAAACATAGACGGTATGGGCTGTTGTGTTCTGTGACCAGCACGAACCACAGGGAGGAAGGAGCAAAGCTGAGACAGCCTGCCAGGGGCAGAGGGCTCCTCCTGAGGTGAGCACTTCCTGGGCCGTGGACAGCGGGCTGGAAGGTCGGTAAGCAGTGCTGAGGGCCGACGCAGTGCGGGCTTGGACAGGACCTGGAGCCCGGAGAAGGGCAAAGGCGAGGACAGACAGGAGTGACGCGGGAGGGACGTGGGAGGGACGCAGGAGGAGACGTCGGCTGCCACCGCTGGACACCGGTTTCAAATGAATGATGCACCAAAGGGGAGCAGCAGCCCTGCCTTTGTCAGAAGAAAGCATATTCCTCAAAAACCTGCAGGACAATGGCTCAGAGAATCACAGAGACTGGGAAAGTACAAAGTCCCTGTTTTTCCGAGGGTGAAGCAATCCACCATCCTGTGGAGACAAGTCCTCGAGCTACAACTTAGTGTTTTACTCACACGAACCACATGTAACCTTCTTTAAATGTGTCTGGCGGAAACCTGGGACAGTGGCAAAGGCTCCTCGTAGCCAGGTCGCGGGCAGCTGGGAGCACATCACTGCCAGAGGTGGCCAGTCAGGGGCCAGGTGCCGCTCTGTGCAGTGGAGCCCCAGGCCCCAGCGCGGGGTCCCCTTCCACGCCGCCTGCCCCTCACTCGGAATGCTCTCACCACCCAGGAAGACGCCTGCGGAGGCGCGAGGCCGGGAAGCCGACTGTCACCCTGCCGGTCAGCTGCATGCAGCAAGGGGTGAGTTTGGGGAAACACAGTGATGATTGGTGTGTGCGGGCACACACGTGTGCAAGTGCGAGACCACAACCACTGGGCAAGAGTGGTTTTCGTTCATGTCGGGCTGAGAGATCCCCCACCCGCTCTGTCAGGCATGGACGGAGCGTCCGTCCTCCCTTCCCTTTCTTCACAAGTCCATCTGCCCTTAACTGATAAAGTGAGTCACTTCAGAACGTGAACACTGGCTGGGCCGGGACTTCTCGGCAGGGACTTTCAAGTAGGCTGGAATCAATCCACACAGAGAATGGAACCCAGCACACACTTGATGTGCGCGTGCGCACACACGCACGCACACACACGCACGCACGCACACGCACGCACATGCACGCACGCACACGCACACACACACGGGTTCAACCACTACAAAGGTACAGGGGAAATGGAAGCGCTTGGACTTCCAGAACAGAGACGAGAGACAACCACAGACGGAGAGGAGAACCAGGCGCAGGTGGGAGAAGGAAGCACGGTGTGGATGCTGTCCTTAGCAGACGTGCAGGGCGGACGTCCAGCTGTGGACACTGACCCGGAGCCAGTCACCTCCCCTGCTGAACCTGAACGTCAGCATCCGAGGCCTCGTAGGGGGCAGGACCTGGCCTGGCCTGGCATGGGAGTGAGCATCTTCACATGGAGTGGCAGGGGTCACGGGTCCGCACCCTGCCCTGCCCAGGGAGCTGGGGCAGGGGTGCCCCCTTGCTCTGCTGGTAGAACAGGGGTCTACTCTGAGGGGAGGTTATACAGCCAGCATGCCAGCTGAGGCAAGGTGAGATGGCCCGAAGCAAGGAAATGGAAAGAGTATCTGTGCAGTCGACTGCGGCCACCCGGACCCCTTCCCACGGTCGGTTTCCTTCCCCTGCCTTAACTCACAGCAGAAGAGAGGCTCTGCCCCTGCAGGAACGAGCTCCAGACCTGCACACTCCTCGTGCTCAGTGTCAGCTGCCCCTTCCTGCCCTTTTGCAGCTCAGCCTTGGCACAAAACTGTGCACGCTCTTGAATGTGCAGACCAAGCAGGTGGGCGGTGGGAAGCCCCGAGTGGAGGGCGTGACCCGAGTACAGTGCAGAGGGGAGTCCAGAGGAGAGGGGACACCGCAGCGAGGGGCCCTCAAAACACAACCACGGCTCCCAAAGCAGCAAGAGAAGACAGACAGCTGTCCTCCTGGTGCTGCGTCAATTTAGCCAGCCTCAGAAAAAAGAAAAGCACAAATTTTAATATTGTAAGGACCAGCAAAGTTGAGGAGATCTAGTGGGAAGTAGAATCTGTCCAAGCGATGGAAAGTCAGGCAGAAAAGTAAAACCATGAGAGGATTGTCTCGACAACGGGTGACACGTCCAGGAAGCACAGCAAGTGGGAGGTTGGTGGGGCCACACGAGGAATGCAGGCTGGATTCCAGAAGCTGCAGGAAAGAGGCTTTTAGAGAAAAGCAAGGCTCGTAAGGTGCTTGGCACACTGTGAAAAACACCCAGAAACGCGACTCTCAAAACCGTAGAAGCAAAGAGAAGGTCCGAAAGGGGGAGAGGACACGGGTGGCGTGGGCACGAGTTTGGATGACGGGGATGTCTCCTGCGGCCCTAAGTGTCAGAGGACACTGCTAAACATTCAGAGGAGCCGACTTCCAGCGTGGAATCACATGCCCATCATGTCTCCATGGCTGACTGCACGTGTCAACCGGACGGAGCCACAGGTGGCCAATATCCGGTCCAGCCTTACCTCTGGGTGTCTGAGGTCGATTCTGGTTGAGACTGACACTGTACCTGGCTGGCTGAGTAAAGCGGCGGTTCTGCTCAATGGGGACGCATGATCTGACCTGTCAGGGCCTGAGCAGCAGGAGAGGTGGGGGAAGACCCCTGCTCTCCCTCCGCCTGACCACTTGGGCCGGGGCATCAGCTCTCTGTCCTGTGACTGGGTCTCACTGCATGCTGGTTCTCAGGCATGTGGACTCAGAGAGGAAGGACACCCCTGGCTCCCTGGGCCCCTTCAGCTTGCTCACTGCAGGTTGTGAGGCTCCTCAGCCTCTGTAATTGCCAAAGCCAACTCGTTATCATAGGTACGCATTTGAGCGTGAGTCAGGGGCCACCTAACAGAGGGGATGCCTCCTGGGAGACGTGCTGCTGGGCAGCTTCACTGCTGGACAAATCCCACAGCGTGTGCCCACACCAACCTGGATGGCGCAGCCCGCGGACACCTAGGTCATCTGGCAGGTGCATGCACACTCGTGGCTCAGTGCTGAGCTAAACAAAGCAACCGAGAGATGATCAACCAGAGACAGCTCAGCAAGGGCGAGCGGCTTCACGGTGAGCCGTTTCTCCGTGTGGAAGAATCCACTCAAGAATAATGCTTGCTATGGTTTGAGTCCGAGATGTCTCCCACAGCCCAGCGTGCATTAGACACTCAGCCCCAGCACAGCAGTGTCCAGAGGCGGGCTTCAGACAAGAGCACAGATCCTGCGGGCTCTGACTCATCCACGGGTTCATAACTGACCGGACACTCAGGTGGTGGCAGGGACCTCGGGGGCATAGTTGGAGGAAGCAGGTCCCTGGTCATGTCCTGAAAGGGCGAGTCTTGTCCCCAGCCCCTTCCTCTCTCTCTGCTCACTGACGGTCACAAGAGGAGCACCTTTGCGTGGCTGTGTGCTTCTGCCTGGCGTCCTGGTTCACCACAGGCCCAGAAACGATGGAGCCGGCTGACCACAGAAACCAGGAGCCCAGCTCAGTCTTTCCTTCTGTGCGTTGATTTTCAGGTGCTTTGTCACAGGACCAAAAAGCTGACCAACACAATGGAAAGGGAGCTCAGTGGATGGACAGACCAGTGACACGTGTCATCGTCACCAAGTGCCATGCCCCGGCGTGCGCGCGGGCAACTCACTGAACACAACTGGAGGCACAGAGGAGGCTTGTGCCGGCATCAACGTGAGCAGTGCTGTGCTGGGACGCGCCAGCAGCCGGGAAGCCAGCAGGCCTCACGGTGTCCAGCCCGCTGTTGTCTCATGGGACCACGGTGGGCCACTCGGGGCTCAGGCGGTGCACTTTCTGGCCTCTTTGCCCCTTGGCCTTTGAGCCTACGACTGCTCACATCGTGGCAGGCTCTGTGATTTGTCTTCTAAACAACAAGTTTCTTAAAATTTGAAAACCAGACTGATTATTCTCGAATCCTTCAAATCACTGACCTGTGTTGCTTAGAGAAAGCGCGCAATGGAATCATCACCTCGAAAGGAGGCGGAGATGCTAGGAGCTCAGTCATCGCTTCTCAGCTACGACCACAGTGCCCCGTGTGCCACGTCAGGGCTAGCCACGTCAGGGAGCCGACAGGGCGGCGTGTCGGGTGAAGACGTGAACAGGGTGCTGCAGTCGGTCCTACCTGTGAGATGAACGAGGGGACCGTTTCCAAGTGCCATGTGGGCGGCACCTGTGGCTTGAACCACAGCCTGTGGTGAAGGCGGACGTAGACGCCACGTGCTGCCATCTCACGTGACGTCCAAGACGGTGACGGGGACGTGCTCTGGAGCCCTGCGCCGGAGGAGGACTGCAGCGTGGCTCCAGTGATGATGGAGTCATCCTTACTAAAGGTGCATGTGCAGCTTTTGAGCATAATTGTTTTATCAAGTGTGAGAGTTAGAAGAACATAATTTCTGAAATAACATTTTAATTTATTTAGGCTGAAGGCTTTAAATATGTATGTGTGACTAAATTAAGAAATGTTATTAAGTATTCTATGGGACACTAATGACAGGGAATTGCCTTTTCATAATTGTGGTGTGAGCGGAATCTTCTCAGGCTGTCCCTCATGACTCTCCCCTTCCCTCCTGCAGCCACGAGAATTTCTCCTCACCCTGCTCTTTGCTCAGTCTCTTTGGGAGATGCAGCTGCGTGAAGGGCTCTGAGTTCCAGAGGGGACCCTGTGGCGTGCTTGCTTTGGGTTGCACAGTATCTGATGACACTTATCACTCTATTGACCTCTGAAGCCACAGTCATCGGCTGACATTGTCAGAGCTTGACAATAGATTCTCAAATCCATCGCTTGGACCACAGCTGGGAGTCCCGGCCCCTTGTGTGCAGGTGTGGTTTGGAGAGTTTCTGCCCAGCTGCATTTCTTTTCCTTGTCCTTGCCTGCAGGGAGGCTCCACCTACACTTTCTGTGTCAACCCACACAGGGCTGGACACACATCTGATCCAAAGCTTTTGGTTTGTGCAAAAACACAGACAGTAAGGCTGGAGAAGATACATGACTGAAACTCCTGGGGCCTGGTGGAGGACACGAGGCTCTTCCCCCTCCCTCTGCACGCAGAAGGCTGAGGTCCCAACCCGCACCACACCGTTGGCCTCAGGTCCAGGATGGGACTTTCCATAGAGGCAACAGGAACTTCACCCAGGATGGTTCCATGAAGGGCAGAGCAGGGGACAGTTGAACTCCCCTCTGGAGGCTGGTGTGCTGGGGCAAATCCTCAGCTGTTTAAGGTGTTTCCCGGTAAATTCCCCAAAATTGCATCTGCAAGTAGGAAAAGCAAAGGATTCCTATGCAAAGTCTTGATGCAGAGTTCAGCTTAGCAGCCGTGATCATGGCTGCCACCCAGAAACCCTTGCCACCTGGAGGGGAACGAGGCAGGAGAGCCACCCAGGTGGCCTCCAGAGACGGGCAAGCACGTGCCCACGTGGCTGGCTCCTAGGAGGGATGCCCGTCCCCTTGTTTCCCTCCATACTGTGGCCTCCAGAGCGATGTGCTTTGAGAAACTCACACAGAGCCGCAGAATTAGCAGTGAAAGTATGGGTTCTGTGCTGAGTTTTCACCCCGCACCCAGTTAATGTGTGTAGTTGCAACATGTCAATTAAAAATAAGAATACTTCTCAAAAAGCATGGGCTCTGGGTCCCCTCTCTTCTGCAACTCTTCCCTTGGGCAGGTGGCCACACTCCCTGTCTGCAGTTCCTGCCTCTGTGAAATGAGGATAGAAACAGCCCACTTTATGGAGTGGTTATGAGGGTTCAATGGGTGATGTGTGCAAAACCCTCGGAGCGAAGCTCTGAGCATTGCTGAGAACCTTGTCTGCCGTCAGCGTTTTAGGAGTGAGTGGAGGCAGAAATGGGAGAGGAGACAGCCCCCGAGGAAGCCACCGCAGAGGGGGCGCCGTGGGCCTCTCCTGGCCCGGCCGCCTCACCCCGCGGCTCAGCTGCCCCTTCACCGCGAGCATCTCCCCACATGGCGAAGTCTCTCCTTTTTCTTTTTTTTATTAAAGCATTACAGTCTCACAGAGCAGCTGGGCTCCTTTGGACAAAATCATACACTCAGGGAATTTGATTCT
>PVHX01024634.1:0-17367 GCA_004024805.1 Geosciurus inauris | reverse complement strand
ATTCTTAATATATTTTTTATTTCTTATCAAAGGAGAAATTTGAAAAAAAGGCACATTTCATCACAGATATGGAAATAATGCAACATGCTAAAGAAATTGCAACCAGAAAATTGTATCTGTATCACAAGATTTTGGAAAATATAAAATACCACATAAGAAAGCAAATGGGAGCAAAAAATAAGGCAATGCTTGCAATATAAAAAATGAAAGACACATTAAATCTTTATTATGAGAATATCATCTGGGACTATAACCACAGAAGTACATGATATGCCTTGCAACTTTCTTCAAAACAGAGGATTTGTATTAGCCTCAAATCACAAATTATTTCAGGGCTATGGCTGCTGTGCAGACAATCAGACCCAGCAAGCAAGTTTTGGGGCTCCAGCAGTTGAAAGAAGATGTGAGGAACAGTTGAGATTGTAAGGTTGCTTCATTTGAAGGCAACAATAGGTCCTAGATAGCCACTAGCTTCTGTTCTTCAGCCTCCCAAATTATCTCATAGGATTTTTTAAATACAAGTCAGAAAAATAAGACACAGTACCCACATTTTACCTAAGTAAGTGCATGCTCACAAACAAATGTTTATGACATTGAGTACCTAATAAGGATGATTATGACCTTGGCTACCCACTAAAAACATATCCCTCTGGAAGCCCTACCACCTTCTAACACTCTTGGTCTCCCTTGGACCTCTAAACACCTCATGAAGTTGAGTATCATACAACTCCTGCTGTAAGGAGCAGGGCTACCCTCTCCATTCAGCACTACACATAATTTATCTCTAAATTTTACAGGCATAACAACAAACAGCCAGGGGCTCTCTTGCCTCCTGTGTAAATTGTTTTCCAAAGTTCACCAATTCTGCTTGACAGGTAGAATGTGGTCATGGACCCCTTTGGAGAGTTTGGATACCTGGGCCAGCCCTGCCAGTTGTTTGATGGAGCCACTGGCTGATGCTTTATTTTCTGCATTGTCACTGACTGGGCTTGCAGGCCTGAATCCTCCATCTCCTCCTCAGATTCAATCAGCACTATGAGGAAGGTTGATGAGTATTTTCACAGCACAGAAATCCTCCTCCAATCCTCCAGACCAATCCAGATTGGTCTCTGGATTCCTAGGCCTCTTGTTTATCTTGCAATTAATTCTCTCATTCTCGCATTCTCTTATGCCAATGCATCAGGTTTTTTTGTTTTTTTGTTTTTAAATATTTTTCTAGTTGTAGATGGACACAATGTCTTTATTTTATTGCTTTGTATGTGGTGCTGAGGATCGAACCCAGGGCCTCATGCATGCAAGGCAAGCCCTCTACCACTGAACTACAATCCCAGCCCCCAATGCATCAGTTTTGCTGTCAGATCTATAGAAACCATTCATGCCATGGCCCCAACTGCTGCACATGGCTCTTAGGCTAATTCTCTAACTCATCCATGCCACTGTTGCCACCTCCTTTCTCAGCCATGGGCTCGGGCCTAGGCTTCAACACTTTATTGACAGTTCAATGGGCTGGGTTCATGTAGGCCCACTGCGCAATCAGAAGCCATTTTTAAGTTTATGGGGAATTTATCCCATCATATCCAAATTTTCAAAAGGGGTCCATTTCAATAGGACTGTGACAACTGAGTGCTTTATGGTTCTTGTTGGCCAGAGGTGCTCCCCACTCCCCAATCACCTCCACTAATCTATCAGGGCTGAGGTATCTCTCACTTGCCAAGGATCCTGCAGACTATGCCAGTTGCTCTGTGGAGGCTCAAACCCAGGAAACAAGGATTTTTTGTCTCCAGCAGTGGAAAGATATAAGGCACAGTTGAAATAGTAGTCATGCTTTATGAAGGGGTTGCAATCTACACAGCCCACAGCCTTCAGCCCTCAGACCCCTGCATTATTACATAGGCCTTTTATATATACGAGTCAGAGAAGAAGACACAATGCCAACATTTTACATAGTGAATACATGCTCAAAAGAAAATGTTTGGGGCTGGGGTTGTAGCTCAGTGGCAGAGTGCTTGCCTAGCACATGTGAGGCACTGGGTTTGATTCTCAGCACCACATATAAATAAATAAAATAAAGGTCTATCAACAACTAACAAAATATTTTAAAAAATGAAAATGTTTATGGCCTCAAATACATACACTGAGTCAGGGTGTTTGTTACCTAGAATACATAATAAAAACATCTGCTAGAAGCATCAGCAAGTAAGCATAAATCATAGCCATCTTGGGCCTGCCCAAGAGTCCACCCTTTTAGTATTTCTCGTCATAAAACCTACACGTCTAAAGTCTTCTGCGATAATCTCTCAGCAAGGAGGCAAGAGCTCTGCATCCAGAGGACACAACAAAATATGCTTCAATATCGTATGACCACAATACAAGCTCCCCTGCCGAGGATTACTAAATGCCATCTCTGGGTGGTACCTAGACAAACTCATTAGTCTTGCAAAAGGTCATTGGGTAGATGCTGTGTGGCTGCAAAGTCAAAAGTCTAAAGTATATATATTAGTATGTGCTAAAGCCATACTAATATATTTTTTAGTAATCTAGAATATACAATAACTGAATATAGCACATACTCATCACTGATCTGCTGTTTAAAAACCAAGTGTCATGGTATTTTGCAACACAACCTTATTTATCTGATGCTTTTCTTCATTCACTAAATGTCCAGCCTGCATTGCATAATTTGAGGCTTAAGCTATGTGCTCTGTCAAGGCAGTTATCTGTTTTATCACCATGGATAAATAAAAAGGTGAAAAATAAGGTACCTCATCCTTCTGAGTCACTAGTAGTACACGCATGCACCATCATACAAGGCTGTATACCCAACTTTTATAAATGTTACAAAATAGCCAGGTGCAGTGTTATGAACTTTAATCCCAGTGACTCAGGTTGCTGAGGTATGAGGACCACAAGTTTGAGATCAGCCTTTGCTACTGAGCAAGACCCTGCCACAAAACAAAACAAACAAACAAAAGGGTTGGAAATGTAACTCAATGATAGAAGACCCATGAGTTTAATTCTTACTATTTCAATGTAAGTTTAAAAAAATATTTTTAAAATTTTATTTATTATGCAGTTTTCTCTTTAATTATAACCTCATCATAATTTTGCATAGACATTAAGCCCAGTGTCCTAACATAGCCTACAGAAAACACAGAAGTTCTAACACAATAAATAACATTTTCAAATGAAGTCAACTTTTTGGCAGTTACAAACTTTCTAGATAAAATGGAAATAAACAGACTCTTGATTACAATAGCTAATATTGCCTTCAATATACATTGAAACAAGTCCAATGTTTAAACTTTAGGAAATAAGATACCATTAAGAAAGAGGTGCTTAGCTGGGTGTGGTGGCCCAAGCCTGTAGTCCCAGCACTTAGGGAGGCTGAGACAGGAGAATCGCGAGTTCAAAGCCAGCCTCAGCAATGGTGAGGTGCTAAGCAACTCAGTGAGACACTGTTTCTACATAAAACACAGACTAGGGCTGGGGATGTGGCTCAGTGGTCGAGTACTCCTGATTCAATCCCCAGTACCCCCCCCCAAAAAAAGGAAAGAAAGAAGTGATTATAACAACTCTTTTTCTGTTTGATATTCCAATTTTGCCTGTTCACTAAGCTGAAAAGAACAAATATGGTGATGCATGTCTGCAATTACAGTGACTTGGGAGGTTGAGGCAGGAGGATTTCAAGTTTAATGCCAGCCTAAGAATCTCAGCAGGGCCCTAAGTGATTTAGTGAGATCCTGTCTCAAAATAAAATAGGGCTGTGCTGGGCACAGTGACACAGACTGTAATCAAAGCAGTTTGGGAGGCTGAGGCAGGAAGATCACAAGTTCAAAGCCAGCCTCAGCAAAAGTGAGGCCCTGAGTAACTCAGTGAGAACCTGTCTCTAAATAAATTAAAAAATAAGGCTGGGGAGTTGGCTTAGTGGTCAAGTGCCCCTCAGTTCAATCTTCAGTATTAATAAAATAAGATAAAATAAAATAAAATACCATAGGACTAGATGTTTGACTTAGTGATTAAGTGCTCCTGGGTCCAATCCCTCATACCAAAATAAAACAAACAAACAAAAAATCCTGCTTTTTTGAATAAGTGTCACTAACTTCCAAGAGAATATGGAATAATTGATAATTCGTGTACTCTAGATGAGGTGAGTTTTGGCTTTGGGATCAGGTAGAGTTCATCCTGAATTCCAGTAAATTTACTTAGTAGTCGTGAGACTTTGCAAATGTTTTTTCACACTGAACAGCTATGTAAACCTCATCTATTACAGAAGGCAGAATGATCCTGAGTGCCAACATGGCAGCAATTCTTCAGCCTCATCTCTATACAGAAATTTGGCAATGTGCTTCTTCTCCTACTCTAGCCAAAATGCAGAATCTGTTTCCAAACATTTCCAAACATTCCAAATCTTTTTTTAAAATATTTTTTTAGTTGTAGATGGACACAATATCTTTATGTTATTTGTTTGTTTTTTTTTTTTTTTTTTTTTGGTACTGGAGATTGAACTCAGGGGCACTCGACCACTGAGCCACATCCCCAGCCCTATTTTGTGTTTTATGTAGAGACAGGGTCTCACTGAGTTGCTTAGCACCTCACCATTGCTGAGGCTGGCTTTGAACTCGCGATTCTCCTGTCTCAGCCTCCCTGAGTGCTGGGATTACAGGCTTGAGCCACCGCGCCCGGCTTATGTTATTTGTTTTTTATGTGGTGCTGAGGATCGAACCCAGTGCCTCACGCATGCGAGGCAAGTGCTCTACCACTGAGCCACAATCCCAGCCCCCCAAACATTAATCTTTTCTCTTCTTATTATGTATGGCTCATGTTAAGCTGTTGCTATGAAAAAGTATTAGTCAGGTACCTAGTTGGAAAATATTTTGAAAATTTTGTTTTTACATTCAGAACCTTCTCTCACCATGAGAACAAGCTTACATTAATTTATTTAATTAGGTGATATCCTGGGGAGGAGAATGAGGGTGTTTTTTTTTTTTTTTGCAGCCAGCTCACCCTCTGAAGTTTAGTAAACTTATCAACCATTAGCTAATCTCATGCAGCAAAGATCCCAGATGAAATTAGCCTAAATTGATGAACAGCCCAAACATGAGTTAATAAGTTTTAAAATTGTTATCCAGTGACAGATATCTAATCCACTCACTACAGGCTGAATGCCAGGATTCAATCACACATTGTACAGAAGTTGTATGAAAAACAGCCAGTGTCTTATAGGTAGTGATTTATTTTTTCTTCATTTAAATTTAATGGTGACTCTTTTGATGGGCTGTATTGAATTATTGGAAAATATGTGTAGGCATTGTGCCTTTGATTTTTTTTTTTTTTTTGGTACTGGGGATTGAACTCAGGGTCACTCAACCACTGAGCCACATCCCCAGCCCTATTTTTTGTGTTTTAAGTAGAGACAGGGTCTCACTGAGTTACTTAGCACTTTACCATTGCTGAGGCTGGCTTTGAACTCACGATCCTCCTGTCTCAGCCTCCCAAAGTGCTGGGATTACAAGCGTGAGCCACCACACCCGGCTGTGCCTTTGATTTGTGCTCATATTCTCACAGTATCCCATGCCAAAGAAACAAATATCACAGCTCTGCTGCTTGACTCAAGGCAAAATTGTAAATAAGTTTTTCTTTAATATGTTTATACTCTAGGGTTTGGAATACTGATATATCTGAAGACCTAGCACCCTCCACCACCTGGGACATCAATTCTTTTTGTTTACAGTGTGATATCTAATATGAGAATATATCTGTGCCCAGAATCTTGAGAAAAAGAATGTCCACTTTTCTGCATTTCTGGGTAGGAGCTGCCAGGTCTTTCAAAGTGCTCTGCCTCTCCTGTTTCTTGGCTCTGATGAGAATATTGTCCAGGAAGTGTATTACATCACTTATGACATAGAAATGAGTGGTCCAGGCTTTTCACCTTGCTAAGGTCAAGGAATTCATAGCTCTCAAACTTAGAATGTGCATGCATTAAACTGAGATATGTCTTAGATGTCAAGTAAAGAATTAATTTTTAAGACAAACCCACATAAATACAGTTATCTCATACTAGACAAAGATCTCAAATACATACACTGGAGAAAAGATAGCTTCTTCAACAAATGGTGCTGAGAAAACTGGAAATTCATATGCAGCAAATTAAAACTAAAACTCTATCTCTCACCATGCACAAAACTCAATTCAAAGTGGATCAAAGGCCTAAAAATTACACCAGAGACCCTGCATCTAACTGAAGAGAATGTAGGCCCAAATCTTCTTCAGGTCAGGTTAGGCCCTAAGTTCCTTCATAAGACTCCTAAAGTGGATGAAATAAAAACAAGACTCAATAAGTGGGATGGATTCAAGCTAAAAAGCTTCTTCTCAGCAAAAGAAACAATCAATGACGTGAACAGAGAACCTACATTCTGGGAACAAATTTTTGCCACACACACATCAGATAGAGCACTGATCTCCAAGATATATAAAGAACTTAACCCAAAAAACCAAACAACTCAATCAACAAATGGTCCAAGGAGCTGAACAAAGACTTCTCAGAAGAAGATATACAATCAATCAACAAATATATTTAAAAAGTTCAACTTCTCTAGCCACTAGAGAAATGTAGATCAAAACAATTCTAAAATTTTATCTCACACTAGTCAGAATGGCAATTATAAGAATATAAACCACAAGTGTTGACGAGGATGTGGAGGAAAAGGCACACTCATACATTGCTGGTGGGACTAAAAATTAGTGCAATTTGGAAAGCAGTATGGCCATTTCTTAGAAAACCTGAAATGGAACCATTTTGACCCAGCCATCCAACTCCTTGTTCTATACCCAAGAAACTTAAAAACAGCATACTACAGTAATGCAGTCTCTTAAATATTTATAGCAGCACAATTCACAATAACTAAACTGTTGAATCAACCTATATGCCCTTCTCTAGATGAAAGGTTAAAGAAACTGTGGTATATATACACAATAAAATATTACTCTGCATTAAAAGAGAATAAAATTATTATATTTGCAGGTAAATGGATGAAGTTGGAGAATATCATGCTAAGCAAACTAAGCCAATCCCAAAAAATCAAAGGCTGAATATTCTCTGTGATAAGTGGATCCTGATTCATAATGTGGGAGTGGGCATGGGAAGAATAGAGAAACTTTGGTCAAAGGGGAGGTAAGGGAGGAAATGGGACATGGGGGCAGGAAAGATGGTGGGATGCAATGGACAAAAATGCCCTAGGTTCATGTATGATTGCACATATGGTGTAACTCTATATTGTGTACAAGCAGAGAAATGAAAAGTTGTGTTCCATTTGTGTACAAGGAATTGAAATGCATTCTTCTGTTATGTAAACTGATTTAGAATAATAATATATATTAAAATAAGAATTTATATCTAAGAGATATGATCATGGTATGCTCATTTTGCCAATAACATAAATGATTCTTTTTTTTTTTTGGTACCAGGGATTGAACTCAGGGATTGAACTCGACCCCTGAGCCATGTCCCCAGCCCTATTTTGTGTTTTATGTAGAGACAGGGTCTCACTGAGTTGCTTTAGCACCTCGCCATTGCTGAGGCTGGCTTTGAACCCACAATTCTCCTGTCTCAGCCTCCCTAAGTGCTGGGATTACAGGCTTGAGCCACCGCGCCCGGCTCCTTAAATGATTCTTTATGTGAAGAAAAAATGAATAAATTTTAAAAGAAAGTTCCAAAAAATATATATATTCATTAGTGAATTTATATTGTCAAGCCATGATAATATTCTGAATATTGTGCTTTAAGTTATTACAAATTATTTATGATGTTCTTCTCATTTTCAATATGAATACTAGAATTTTTAATATTTTACATGTGAGTCACTTTTTTTTTTTTTTTTTGGTACTGGAGATTGAACTCAGGGGCACTCGACCACTGAGCCATATCACCAGCCCTATTTTGTGTTTTATGTAGAGACAGGGTCTCACTGAGTTGCTTAGCACTTCGCCATTGCTGAGGCTGGCTTTGAACTCGCGATTCTCCTGTCTCAGCCTCCCTAAGTGCTGGGATTACAAGCGTGAGTCACCACGCCCAGCTACAGTGATAAATATTAATGCATTCTGACTTGAATTCTACTATTGGGTGGGAATCTTTGCCTTAAAATAGCTTCATCCTGAGGCACTTAATGGAATTCACAGCAACTCAAAAAATGTATTTCTATAATATCAGTTAATTGAAAAGTCATTGCAGGAGAATTTAAGACTATGTCCTAAGACATATATATGGGAAGTGGTGATGGGGCTCTGTAGTGTCTATGCATAAGTCTGATCCTCACTCTTTTTTTTTTTTTTTGGTAGTGGGGTTTAAACTCAGTGGCACTCAATTACTATTTTTGGGGATTTTTTTGGTACTGCTCATTTTGCCAATAATATAAATGATTCTTTTTTTTTTTTTGGTACCAGGGATTGAACTCAAGGGTACTCAACCACTGAGCCACATCTCCAGCCCTATTTTGTGTTTTATGTAGAGACAGGGTCTCGCTGAGTTGCTTAGAGCCTCATCCTTGCTGAGGCTGGCTTCGAACTTTCGATTCTTCTGTCTCAGCCTCCCAAAGTGCTGGGATTATAGGCATGAGCCACAGCCCTTGACTGATCCCCAGTCTTTCAACAACAAAACAGAGCAGCCAAGAACCTGTCGTTTTGATGTTATTTTTTCTGGGTTGGATGCAATTTGCAGTCATTCAAACAGCAAGACCATTAGGCTCAGGTTGGAGGTGGTGCCTTAAGGTTTTTTTCAATCAGGCTTTTAGGTGAGAACTGTCCAATCCACACACAGGCATTGAAGAGGGGGCGGGCTTCCATAATCTTCTGCCCCTTTGTGTCTCGAGACGCCATTTTGGAATCATTTTCTAGGCTTCCTGTCCCAGATCAGGACCTTCAGAGATTTGTGCTACACAGGTGCTGGAAAAATCCATAGAATACTGAGCATCCTGAAGGGCAGAAAATGGTAAGTTTGCATGGTTATCTTGAGACTGGGAAAGGAGGGTGTTTAAAGGTCAAGAAACTGGCAATGGTGGGAACTGGAAATGGTGGCTAGAGACTCCTCATAGTCCTTTCCAGAGTCTGGTGGCCATTGGGACTCTCTGTTGGCACTCAGCCTTCAGTCCCCTCTGACTAGTGTAGTGGATCTTCAATCAGCAGTTGAGACCCCATGCATCCTGTTCCATTATTGTATGGTGTTTGCAGCCCTCCCTGAAGCCCTTTGTGGGCGGCAATGTACCACTAGCCCACCATGTTCCCAGATTATATGGTGAAGCCTGGATTAATCAACAGGAGAAAACACCAACTCCATTTTTGCCACTGTTGTATGAGAGAAGTCGTGGTTTTTAGGGCTTATTCTTGAGGTTTTTTATTTTATTTTATTTTTGTTTTGTTTTAGTACCGGGATACAACTCAGGGGCATTTATCCACTGGTCTACATCCCCATTTTTAAAATATTTTTTATTTAGAGGCAAGGTCTTTGTGAGTTTCTTAGGGCCTCACCAGTTTCCTGAGTCTGGTTTTGAATTTATGATCCTCATGCTTCCTGAGCTTTTTAAATGTAGGGGAAGCAGTATCTCAAATCCAGAATAAAAATTTGAAATCCAGAACTCCAGTTTAGCTCTTCATAGACCTGAGAATAAATCCCATTTTCCAGCTCTCTTTTTACATTTCCAAAGCCGAGGTTTTCTGTTCTTTGTCTGAGGATATAATAGAGTAGATAGTAAAATGACCTGGCAGTCAGGATAACGAATTCATTGAACTGCACCTGGAGGCTAACCAGAACCTATATTAATGAGCACCATTAAGGCCTATTTCAAATGTGAAAAACCTGAGAGCCTCTTGTGGGAACTCCTGCAATCAAGTCCTTTGCCCCAGGGGTGAACCCAGATGAAAGTTACAGGAAGGAGGATGAGTCACAGAAAAAATGGAAGTGAACCCAGAAGATAGTAAGGATGCCTTTTTCTTTTTTTATTTTTGTAGTTGTAGATGGACACAATATCTTTATTTTATTTATTAATTTTATGTGGTGCTGAGGATCGAACCCAGTGACTCACACATGTGAGGCAAGCGCTCTACCACTTTGCTACAGCCTCTGCCCAAGGATGCCTTTTTCAATCCCTATTTTAAACAGATTTTACTCCATGCTCTGCCAAAAACCATATATAAACTCAAACCTGCACACCAAAATGAGTTTTTTCTGCTATAATCCCCCCTCCTGCATGGTAGTAGTTTTATCTTTTCTTGATTAAATAAATCCTATTCAGTTTACTCTTACCTTCTGTGATTTTCCATAGATTTAATTATTCAAAAATTGTGAGACGGGCCAGGCATAGTGGTGCATGCCTGTAATCCCAGCACTTTCGGAGGCTGAGACAGGACAATCATTTCTGTAAGGGCAAAAAGATCAAAGGGCGGCAGCAAACCATGCAAGTCATTTCAGGCTTTTATTCAGGAACAGGATTCATCTGTGAAGGTGGTGGTGGACCCATTCTCCTGGTGGAAATTGAGCCACTGAACAAAGAAAGGGACTGGGTTTTTATAGGTTTATGTTGGGGGGTGGCATAGTGGAGACGTGCCATTTTTCTCAGGCACTTAGGAATTTGGGATTAGTTCCATAAATCAATGAAATGGTCAGTGAAATGGGGATGTGGCTCAACAGTTGAGTACCCTGGAGTTAAATCTCTGGTACCAAAAAAAACAAAACAAAAATTGTAAAAAAGGACCCAGAAGTAGTTGGCAAAGTGGGAAATTTAGTTTTATCTCAAAACTCCAGTTTCTTTTTTGGGGGGGGCGGTACTGGAGATTGAACTCAGGGGCACTAGACTACTGAGCCACATCCCCACCCTATTTTGTGTTTTTATGTAGAGACAGGGTCTCACTGAGTTACTTAGCGCCTCGCCATTGCTGAGGCTGGCTTTGAACTCGCGATTCTCTTGTCTCAGCCTCCCTAAGTGCTGGGATTACAGGCGTGAGCCACCGCGCCCGGCTCAAAACTCCAGTTTCAACATTATCCATTATTATTTTCCATGTTTCATTTCAAATGGATGCATTATGTGTAATTTTTATCTATGAGAATTAGTAAACAATTTTAAATGATTTTTCTTTTTCTTTTTTTTTAAATATTTTAGTTGTTTTAGTTGTAGATGAACACAATATCTTTATTTATGTGGTGCTGAGGATCGAACCCAGTGCCTCACCTATGCAAGGCAAGCGCTCAACCGCTGAGCCATAACCCCAGCCCCAGATTTTGCTTTTTCCTTGAGAGATTTTCACATGAGAATAAAATAGGGGATAATTAGGTGACATTAAAAAGAAGACTCTTAGCTGGGCACGGCGGCTCAAGCCTGTAATCCCAGCACTTAGGGAGGCTGAGACAGGAGAATTGCCACGTTCAAAGTTAGTCTCAGCAATGGCAAGGCACTAAGCAACTCAGTGAGATCCTGTCTCTACATAAAACACAAAATAGGGCTGGGGATGTGGCTCAGTGGTCGAGTGCCCCTGAGTTCAATCTCCAGTACCCAAAAAAAAAAAAAAAAAAAAAGCCAGCCTCAGCAATGGTGAGGCACTAAGAAACTCAGTGAGACCCTGTCTCTACCTAAAACACACAAAATACAGCTGGAGATGTGGTTCAGTGGTGGAATGCCTCTTAGTTCAATATCCAGTAGAAGAAAAAAAAACACCAAAAAACCACACCTGAAGCCTGGCGTGGTGGCACATGCCTGTAATCCTAGCACTTTTGAAGGCTGAGACAGGAGAATTGCGAGATCAAAGCCAGCCTCAGCAATGGCGAGCTGCTAAGCAACTCAGTTAGACTCTGTCTCTACATAAAACACAAAATAGGACTGGGGATGTGGCTCAGTGGTCGAGTGCCCTTGAGTTCAATCCTTAGTACCAACACACACACACACACACACACACACACACACACACAAACCCCTGAGGGGCTGTGGTGTAGCTCAGTGGTGGAGTGCTTGCTGGGCATGTGTGAGGCACTTGGTCAATTCTCAGCACAGCATACAAATAAATAAATAAAAATAAAGGTTTATTCACAAACATATATACATGGCTGAAGGCAGATACTTCAAATTTCTTCATTATTTTACTAATAAATTAACATTGACTAGTTATTGGCCTCATGTTGTTATAATTAGGCTTCATGGAAGTGGATAATAAAATAAAAGAAATGTATATTTCCTGTTCTTAGGGGAGTGCAATTCTTCAGTTATTTACACTGTGTATCCTGTCTGTGATTTGCAAATTTATGTTTTCACCTTAAATCAGTAAGCCTAAAGAAGGTCAGAATTTTCAGCTGAGAACTGAGTGTTGATTTTGAAATTTAAAGAAATATTATAGAATTCATTAATTGATTTTTACTAAATTGCAGTTATTAAATTTTGGGGGGTTATTAGTGATTGAACTCATTTGCACTTTACCAATGAGCCAGAGACTAAGTTCTTATTTTGAGACATTGTTTCACTAAGTTGATTGGGGCCTAGCTAAATTGTTAAAGTTGAACTCTAACTTGCAATCCTCCTGCCTCAGCCTCCAACATTGCTGGGATTACAGGAGTGTGCCACTGCATCTGGAGAGATACTAGATTTTAAGAGAGCACAATTGGAAATAAAATAAAGTTGCTTAGCTGGATTTGTACTTGTGATCTTCTAGCCTCATCCTTCCAAATTGATAGAATTACAAATATATAATAAATTGTCTAAATTGAATCTTTGTGCATTACTCATATAACCAATGTGTAAATAACTTGTCAGGGATTTTTATGCTCAGGTTCTTATTAGGTTTCATTGTGTTATCCAGTGAATACCATGTGACACTTTTTATACATGTGACTATTCCTTTGTATAGTTTCTTCTGTTTGAAAACACGGGTAGGAGATGAAGATGGATTTTTTGTTATTTTAACACAGTTCTGTGCCTTGCTGTGCTACACTTAGACCGAGGACTGCTGCACTAGCACAGGTGAAGAGGTGTCAGACTCAGGACCTCATGCCCTAGCATAGGGAAGAGACTTTGCCAACACTGAACTAGAGCAAAATCAGGAGTGAGGAGGCTGAGGTGGTGAGAGACCTGAGGACTGTGTCAGACTGATCACACTAATTAGGGAGATCAAGTTTATGTTCTATCTAAATCAAATAGACAATACAAAAAAGCACGTACATGAAGTAGTATAAGATTTTGGTTAATCATGTAGAATTTTCTTTCACTCATAAAACTGCAACAATGAGCATAAGAGTAGTAATAACAGAATGTTAATTAGGATATGCAAAAAGTTTACTTTAAGAATAAGAAATATACATAATAAAAATTAAAATTGTAACATTAGATGTTTTGTCAAAAAGAGATAATTCTCCAGGCATGATGGCACAAACCTGTAATCCTAGGACTGGGTAGGCTGCAGCAGGAGGTTCATAAATTCAAGGCCAGCCTAATCAACTTAGCAAAACCCGGTGTCACAAGAAAAAATAAAAATGACTGGGGATGAAAGTTCCTAGGGTTAATCTCTGTTACAAAAAACAACAGGAAGAGAGAGAGAGAGAAAGTAGCAATTAAGATTAGAAATGTAAACTTGTACTTGGGATGTGAAAAAACAGTAAAACACTTACTATTCTTTTTTTTTTGGGGGGGTACCAAGGATTGAACTCTGGTGCACTCAACCACTGAGCCACATTCCCAGCCCTATTTTGTGTTTTATGTAGAGACAGGGTCTCATTGAGTTGCTTAGTGCCTCACCATTGCTGAGGCTGGCTTTGAAATCATGATTCTCCTGTCTCAGCCTCCCTAAGTGCTGGGATTACAGGCTTGAGCCACCGCACTGGACTTCCTCCTGGGTTTTTATTATCATTTGTCTACTGTCCAATGTCTGAATGGGCTTTAGACCTTTCCAGGTAGCAATTGGGAAGCATGGCCTTTTTTTGGAAACATCTCATCTCATAACACCCTCCAGTGTCTTATAGAAATAATTTCTTTCTCATTTGGTTCAAAGAAGGGATATTGAGAAGAAAGACAGCTTTTCTCACTTGTGATAGAAAAGGAAGGTTAAGTCATTCAATTTCCTTAGGTCATGGGAACCAGAGCCCTCAGATGTACACTTGCAGTGTGGCAGCTATTTGCAACATGTGGCTAATGAGTTCTTAGAATGCGGCTGATCTACGTGGGGAAGTATTAGAAGTGGAAAATAGTGACATCTGAATGTTTAATAAGAATAAATGTAGTAAACTAACAATTTTTATTGGTCATATAAGAATATAATATTTAAGATAGATTGGGATAAAATTCTAATAGTTTATTTATAAATTATAATAATAGTTGTATTGTATAATAAAATACATAATTTTATAATATTTAAATTATTAGATGAAACTGACCCAGGTTGCCCACAGCTGCCATGTTTTTTGAATTACCTAGCAAATATCAACATCTATATAATCATCACTTTGTACAGAGCATTTGTTTGGGGAATGGAGCATCTTCTTGTACTTACTAGATGCTGTAGGGATGACAGGAATAATCTGTATAGGTTACATATAAATAGATCATGTATTGAAACATTAATATTTTTTTCCCTAGTTTTAGCTTCAGCTCCCCAGAAAAACATTGTTGGTCAGCTACATAGCTTCAGAAATTGAAGAGAAAGAAAAGATAATCTGTGTTATTTTTCCTGTTACCATATAGGGAGGAAAGGTAATGTTCTCAAAATTTGGAAGGACAACAAACTATAACAAAAAATTAGGAAAACCATCCTACCAAATATTTAAGCAAATAGGATGGTGGATGGAGACTGTCTCATTTTACTCTCACTTTCTTACTAGATATGAAATGTAATTCATTACTAGTATTTGAAAGATATAAAAAGTTAAATAAAATATTTAATAAATATTTGTTTTTTGATATCAAGAATAAAGATACAGAAAGTTTCAGAGTAAAATTATATGCAAACTAAGGTTGGTTAAGATTTATCTTTACTGGGGATTGAACTCAGGGGCACTTGACCACTGAGCCACATCCCCAGCCCTATTTTGTGTTTTATGTTTTTGTTTTTTGTTTTTTCTGGTACTAGGGATTGAACTCAGGGGTACTTGACCACTGAGCCACATCCCCAGCCCTATTTTGTGTTTTATGTAGAGACAGGGTCTCACTGAGTTGCTTAGCGCCTTGCTTTTTGCTGAGGCTGGCTTTGAACTCGCGATTCTCCTGTCTCAGCCTCCCTAAGTGCTGGGATTACAGGCTTGAGCCACCGCACCCGGCTCCTATTTTGTGTTTTATGTAGAGACAGGGTCTCACTGAGTTGCTTAGCACCTCGCCATTGCTGAGACTGGCTTTGAACTCACGATTCTCCTGTCTCAGCCTCCCTAAGTGCTGGGATTACAGGCTTCCACCACCGCGCCTGGTTTAAGATAGTTCTTAATTTTGTCTGTGGCTATAATTTTTATTGTTGTGGAGGTATTTCTAAAATGTCAGATTAGACAAATTCAAATATGGGTAACCAGTGACTTTTTTTCTAAATAGATATTGCAATACTGGGGAAGCATCAAATATAAGCATCCAAAATATAATTTTGGATGCCTCCAAAATTTAGGCTGTAAACAGCTTGCTTTTAGAGGAGAGAGCAAATAAAGAAGGTGAATGGGAAATAAATCAAAGGAAGATAGAATATTCATATCCAGCTGGGCATATTGGGACATGCCAGTAATCACAACTGCTTGGAGTATGAGGCAGAAAGGTCACAAGTTCAACCTTAGTGGAGTAACTTAGTGAAACTCTGTCTCAAATGAAAAAAGTAAATAAATTAGAAGGTCTAAGTATATATTTCAGTGGCAGAATTCTCCACTACCAGAAAAATAAATCAAAATGAAAAATGAAATAATTCTTTAGCATGAAGCCAGCCTATACTTAGGAGTTTTTAGAAAAATGTTGTGTATGTTGGTTTAGGCTGACTTGAGATGGCTCAATGTATGAAGCGTTGAACATACGGGATAAACTTAAGGTAAATTTGATTAACCAATATTTTATTCTGATCACTGAATATAAAAATGTTCTATTAATTGCTTTTGATATAAAAAAATGGGAATGTGTATTGTGGTTGCCTGAATCATTATAGTTTAAATATGAAGGTTCTTATAAATCATGATGGAAATTGGGCTTTTGGTGATGTAGCTGAACACTATAATTAAAGGTAATATTTTTCACCACCTACTGTGGTTCACTATCTTTGTAATACATCTTTGTATGTGATTTGCCAGAATATTATTGAGAATTTTTGTGTCTATGTTCATCAAGGATATTGGTCTGAAGTTTTCTTTCCTTGTGTCTTTTTTTTTTTAATTTTTTTTAAAATATTTTTTTAGTTGCTGATGGATCTTTATTTTATTTATTTATATGTGGTGCTGAGAATCGAACCCAGTGCCTCACACATGCAAGGCAAGTGCTCTACCACTGAGCCACAACCCCAGCCCCTCCTTGTATCTTTTTCAGGTTTGTTTTTTTTTTTAAAACTGGGAATTGAACTCAGGGGCTCTCAACCACTGAGCCACATCCCCAGCCCTATTTTGTGTTTTATGTAGAGACAGGGTCTCACTGAGTTGCTTAGCACCTTGTCATTGCTGAGGCTGGCTTTGAACTCGCGATTCTCCTGTCTCAGCCTCCCTAAGTGCTGGGATTACAGGCTTGCGCCACCGGGCCCGGCTTTTTTCAGGTTTTGATATCAGGGTGATACTAGCCTCATAGAATGGATTTGGAAGGATACCCTGTGTTTCTATCTCGTGGAATAATTTGAGAAGTGTTGGTGTTAATGCTTCTCTAAAGGTCTTGTAGAACTTGGCTGAGAATCCATCTGGTCCTTGAATTTTCTTGGTTGATAGGCTTTTGGTGGTGGCTTCTATTTCATTGCTTGAAATTGATTTGTTTAAATTGTGTATGTTTTCCTGATTCAGTTTGGGTAGATTATATGTCTCAAGTAATTTTTCAATGTCTTTGAGGTTTTCTATTTTATTGTAGTATAAAGTTTCAAGAGTTTCTAATTATCTTCTGTATTTCATTAGTGTTCATCATGATATTTTGTTTTTTATCACAGATTTTAGTAATTTGAGTTTTCTCTTTCTCTTTGTTAGTGTAGCTAAGTTTTATCAATTCTATTGTTTTCAAAGAACCAACTTCTTGCTTTGTCAATTTTTTCAATTTTATTAGTTTCAGCTCTAATTATAATTATTGCCTCACTTCTGCCTTTATTGATATATATGTATATATATGTGTACATACATATGTATATATGTGTGTGTATGTGTGTATATATATATATAGCCATATATATATATATATATATATATATATATATATA
>PVHX01024633.1:5892-23776 GCA_004024805.1 Geosciurus inauris | reverse complement strand
GATAAAAAATATATATAAATATATATATATATATACTGTTCATTGAAAGTGCATATAAAGATGTTTAATATGAAGAATGTAATCTGCTTATAATTTTGTGCAAAGTTAGAAAAATTATGATTGTAATAATTTTTTTTCTATTTGCCTCAACAAATATTTTCAGTGAATAGTGTGTACAGCTTCTGAAAATTTTTTTTTTCTGTTATGTTTGATAACATGTATTTAAATGCAACTTTTGAGAAAAGTAAATAAAAATAAAAATTAAAAAAAAAAAAAAAAAAAAAAAAAGAATTTAGCCTTCTGTATTCCCAGAAGAAATTGTATTGGTGATCCCTACATTTGTCAAATGCGGAAGACTTTGTAAAACTCCTGTAAAACTCCCCTCCTAGGATGGACGCAGGGGAATTTTATCCCTCTAACGCTCAAATCAAGAACGTCTAGTTCCTCAGCCATTGCCCATGAACAACGTTGGTAAACACCCTGCAAATGAGCAGGTTGGGTGCTTTGAAGTTCTGCTTATCCTTCTGGTTATTGAAGTTCATTCAAAAATTGGCCAGGAAATTCTCCACTGGATTTTCAGATCTTAAATTCTTTTAATGTGTTGGAATTTTTTTTTTTTTGGTGGTTCTGGGAATTGAACCCAGGGCCTTGTGTATGAGGCAAGCACTCTACTAACTGAGCTACATCTCTAGCCCTAATGTGTTGGAACTTTTAATCAATATATTTTGTCCAGCATTTTTCATTGTTTTTGGTGAAAGAGTTTACCTGCATCATAATCACAGGTGATTTTTTGGCACTCCTAGGATCGAGCCTTTGGACAATCTTATCACCATAGCCGCTTTGACTGGACCCTGGCTGCATTTGATAGCCCTTGCATGTGTTATATAATCTGGGGTTTTAACTTCTGGTTTTGCCAACAATTTAGTTTACTTTTAATTTTTCCCTTTTTTTTTTTTAACTGCTTTTGCATGATTTCTTAGAAGAAAAGGGAAAACATGCATTCATGTACCTATGTTCATAATGAGTGTTGTAAGTGTAAATTCTATTTATGAAGAAAAGTTCATTTCTAACATAAATGAAATTAATTGCTCTGAGACCAAATAACCTTATATTATTTGCTCTATATGCATGGCTAATGGACTCACAGAAATGTGCATTTAAATGGGCATTAAGCTCACATAACATAATCTTTTAATGTTATTTTGGGAATGATAGTAAAACTGTAGGGATAGGAGCTTACACAGGTAATCAGGTGTTTGTTCACTTTTGGTTTGCGGCAGGGAGGGGCACTTGATTTCCGTGTCTCTCCAAGCCACCTCTACTATTAAAGTGTTCTTTGACTATAGTGATGGTTAAAGTACAATACACTTTAAAAAAATCTACCGTCTTTAGTTCCATTCTTCCACCATCCAGAGTGTTTTTAACTAGTTAATGTAAACTGTTTTCGGAGGGTAGATCTAGTGTCCTAGAAGTTGAAGGTAATTGAGATGATACGTGTCCCTTTAGCTGCTTTCAAATCATGTGTTTGGCAGTTAATCAGACTGACAATTACTTAGCTGTTAAGGTTGACAATGTCTCCAACTGATGTGTTCCTTTAGTTTCTTCCCAATATTCCAAAGGGGCTACTATTTTTTAAAGATTTTCCATAAAGAAAATTCATAATAGTGATAGGTTTTATTTACATGCTACTTAATATATGTTGAGTGAAGAAAATAATTTCTCTATCTTTGTAAAATATTTTTCTTTTGAGTGCAATTTAACCTTTAAATTCTGTGGCTTCGTGGTATAGATGCACAAATCACATGCAGCATGAGACACATTGAAAAACAAAAGTCCCTTTTCATAAGTTAAATATGACACTATTTCTCCAAGAATGTAAATTTTCTTTATGACTCTGCAAATATATCTAAAAGTCTTCATTTGTCAATTTGATGGATATGCCATCAAGTAACAACTACTTTGGCATGTAAATCTCTTGCCTAGGAAATCTTTAAAGAGGATTGTTAAACATTTCTTTGCAGTCTTTGCTTCTATTGGTTTTATTCTTCTAATGTGTCAAGGAACCTAGCTGACTCTCAAGGGTAATTTTCTTTTACAGTCTCAGATAGAAGATGATTATAAAATCTAATAGAGAAGTTATCTTTCTCTTCTCATTTGTGCTACATTTACATCAGAAAATACAATAGCTGACAGCCTGGTTGTGCACCACGTTAATAATTCTAAAATTTAAGCTTAATATATTCTGCCATCTGGAGTCTTAACTAAACATTTTTAACATCTTTGAAATTCTGCAAAAAAAAAAAATTGTCTTTTGTTAAGTAACCAGAAACTAGAATCTGGCTCAGATTTTCATTGTTCTCTTGTCAGATATTGCTCAGATTCAAATTCCTTGTAACCAGTGTCATGCATATGTATATTGAAAGTTTTCCCAATCAGCCAGTTGATTTATGATTTCTCTGGAGATAGGTTGGTATTGCAGAAAACCAGCTTCTCTATTTGTACAACCAATCCCTCTTTCTGTGAGCTTTTGCAGACTTGTCCAGGATACTCTTTATTTTTATGACACATTTAAAAGCCGTTGCTTTCAGCATTTATACTAAGGTGATAGCAACAAAATGTAGCAATATTCAATCAATCAAGAACGATTTAATGAACATTTACAATGTGTTAGACTATGCTAGTCACTGAGATCACAAAGATGAATAAAAAATCATTTCTGGGTCTAAAAAGCTATTAGTCTAGTGAGGAGGAGGATGTGTTAATGGATAATTATAATACAGTGTGAACGAGGGGGTAGTGATAAAGGTGCTCATCTCCAGCATACTCCAACTTCACTTCTTCCCCAGAGAAATAGGACCACAAAAACCCTAGGTGTGTCCCCTTTGCATGGAGGAGAATCCATCTAACCTGTCTAGCGTGTCTTAGCCTGAGGGGAAGTATAGGTGCTGACTGGCATACAGTTCTGGAACTGAGTTTGTTCCATGCTGCAATTCACTTGGGGAATTGTGTTTACTTGAGGGGAATGTACAGAACCCACCTCTCATGAAAGAAAATCCAAGCTTCCAAAAGTCCCCAGAGACCAGTTTCGTAGATTCCCTTGACAAGTCACAGCTCGGACTATACCATGTTTGGCCCCAAGTGAAGACAGGAAAATGGAGGTCTGGAGGGTTCAGAAGAATGTAGGGTTGAGGACTGGAAGTGATTTACTACTGGTTAGGTTGGGCGATTGTCCAGAATGAGACTGGCTTGTGCTGGTTTTCGCCCTATTGGTGTCTATTGTACCGAACTGTCTTTAAATTATTCCAAGTAGCATTTCAACAATAGGGTCAGGATTTCAGACTCCATTTTATGCAGTTTGCAGCTTGGATTCTCTTCCATCAGCTTGTTCTGCATTCCTAATTCTATGCATAGTGTTAAAATACAAAATTACATTGAATTCAATTTAAAGATCAAATTGGCTTTTATTTGTAATTCCAGAATCAGGCAATATCTTTCTAGGAAATAGAATAACCGTTCCATTGAGCTGAGCAGAGGATTGGTTTTCTAGGCAGAAAAGAATTGAAGAAAGGAAAAACAAAGAATAAAATGCAGATGGGTCATTTCAAAAGTTACTTTCCTTATGGGGTTAAGACAAAGGGGACTCCCATATAATGCTCACTCAGGTGGACCTGGAGTTCTCCTGTGTTTTTGGAAATCTGACCATTTCAAAGTTCAGTTGCATTATGTAGTGTTAAGCACAAGTGAGTGCATTCTGGTTTGGCCTGGTCTGCTGGGGCTTGGTACAGAGAGCTAATTCAAAACAATGGACTCCCATAAACTCTAACAATTGTCATACTCTTTTTCTCATAGAAGGTTAGGGAAAACAAGTTTCATCTGCTGGTCTTTCAGGATGTCTCAGATAAGGATTGAGCATAAAGAAAAAGCCATAGCATTCTCCTCTGGGCTTCGGTAGAGCAAGGTTGTCAACAGGAGCAAGCCTGTTTCTCAAGGAAAATTCTGGTGCTGTAGACAAGAAGCCCCGAAGGCTCTCCTCCTAGCCAGAATGAGAGCCTGTACCCACCACCAGGCCTCAAAGACGCCATGCTTCCTTCAGTGAGCAGCACAGAATACCTATATCCAAGCATCTTTGGCCTCAAGCAAATTCTGACCAGCTCCTGTCAAGTTCACATCAGGATGAAGTAACATCTGCAAAACACTGTGGACTTGACCAGCAGTAGTCAATGGGGATCTTTTGACTAATTCAAGGTGATAAACAAGCTGTGATGACAATGTAGCACGTTTTTCATATTGCTAGATTTATTCAGTTTGGAGAACTGTAGGACTTTTTTACGGATATTTTGGCATTAGAGATCTTTTTATTAAACAATAGAGATGATTATTTTAATTTGAATGTTCTTGTCAAAACAAAAAATTGGCAACTTTATATTGGTCCTATCCATTTTAGGGGGAAGTTTGGCTGCTCGGTGAAGCACTTAGGTTTGGGAACCAGTGATTCAAATTTCTGGGGTGCAGCTATTCTCCAGAGCTTTCTCACTTCAGCACCATTGGCATTCGGGGTTGGCTATGTGCGTGTTGTGGGTGGTCGTCTGGGCATTGCAGGATGCTTAGCAGTGTCACTGGCAGCTACTTGCTAGATGCTGGTAGAAATCCACCCAACCCAGATGCCACAACTAAAAATGTCTACAAATGTTAACAAATGTTTTTATTGCCTGTGGTGTGTGGAGGAGAAGGGTACAAATAGATCCCTTCCCCCAAACTCAACTGAGAACTACTGGTCTAGAGCAGAATTTTTCAATCTATGGTTTCAACATATTAATGGATTGTGAACTTCAATTTAGAGGATTACTAGAAGCATTGAAAATGAGAAAGGAGATGAAAAAGAACAGTCTTTTCAGTAAGGGAAAACTGGATATCCACATGCAGAAGAATGATACTAGACCCCTATCTTCCACCCCTGACAAAAATCAACTCAAAATGGATTTAACATCTAAATGTAACACATGAAACTTCTAGAAGAAAACAGGAGAAACATTTTAGGACATTGAAATGGGCAAGGATTTTTTACTTTTATTTTTGGACAAGACTCCAAAAACAGGAAACAAAAGCAAAACTTCTAGAAGAAAACATTTCAGGACATTGAAATGGGCAAAGATTTTTTACTTATTTATTTATTTTTTGGACAAGACTCCAAAAGCAAAAGTAGACAAATGGGATTACATCAAACTAAAAAGCTTCTGCATAGCAATGAAAACAATCAACAGAGTGATGAGACAACCCACAAAATGAGAGAACATACTTGCCAACTAAACCTCTGATAAAGGGTTACTATCCAGAATATAAAAGCAACTTTGAAAACTCAATAACAAGGAATCAAATAGTCCAATTTAGAAAATGAGTAATAGACCTAACCAGAATTTCTCAAAAGAAGACATATAAATGGCCAACAGATACATGACAAAATGTTCAATCTCATGGATGAATCCACAGTGGGAGACCAGAAAGGCAGAGATGCTTTCTGAGATGTAGGTGAGGAGAATCAGTAATGACGAAGATGGGTTTTGGTGTCGTAGCACCATACAGAGATGAAAGAAATCCTGAATTGACCAAGAGTAAGGTTTGCCCACACCTGGCCAAATAAGAGCTTGGAAGAGAAATTAAGTTCAATGTTGGAAAAATAAAGTTGTAAATGTTGTATACTGGATTTTGAACCCTGTATTCACTACACATAGATGTTCATGATGCTTCATAGCATATAAGGACTTTTTCCTTTATTTTAAAATTTGAATTCTTATAAAAAAATGAAAAGTTATTGTTGTTATTTCTTTAATCATTTTATAAATGTGAAAATGAAAACATGGAAAGGTTAAGTGACTTGCCCAAGGTCACACAGCTAGGACCTGCAGAGCAATGACTCAGATCCACAACTCGTCATTCTACCACTTCTGGTTCTTGAGGATGTTCAAAACTCCTTGCTAAGGACTTACGTGAAAGCTTCCTGTTAGCCTCTCATAAAATGCTGTTAAGTATTAAATAAACCTTTTATTGTTTGCAATCTGATGTTCAAATATGAGGATAGACAAAGGCTCACATGCTGGCACTCTGCCTGCTATGCCACCTTGGGCCTCCTGGCTGTGGGTTCTACTGTAGCACCCTGCTCTGTTACAGGAATGAAGTGAGGGCTCAGGACCCAGCATAGCATGGGATGAGAGTCTCCTGACTTGGGTGCTGGGTGCTTCATCCAGGTTAGGGGATGCTGTTCTGCTTCCACACTGACTACATTGTAGACTTTTCCTATTCCATTGTCTCTGCCTCTGACTAGACTGTAAAAAACTGAAGGTAGGGACTATATCAGGCTTGCTCCCCATTACATCCCCAGCACTGAGCAAAATGCCTGGCAGGTTGTAGTATCTTAGTTCGTCTTCTGTTGCTGTAACAGAATATCCACGACTGGGTAATTTATAAAGGAAAGAAGTTTGTTTAGCTCATGGTTCTTGAGGCTGGAGTCCAAGATCAGGGGAACGCATTAGCAATGGCTTCATGCTGCATCATAATGTAGTGGAAAAGCAGAAGGGAAGTGAGACAAAACTGAAGAGGCAGCCTTGCCTTACAGCAGTTTGCTCTCTAGGTAAATTAATCCAGTCTTTCAAGATTGAGAACTCATTGCTGGGAGAGAAGCATTAATCTCTCTTCATGAGCTATTTACCTCCCAATGTCACCACAGTGACTATCAAATTCCAATCAGAATTTTGGAGGAGACAGACAAACCACAGCAAGTAGATCCTTAAAAATATTTGCTGAATGAACAAATTGATGGATGGATGAATTCTTGGGTACTTGGGTGTCTTTTACACAACTCTAATCATGTATGCCTTAATAGAAGCCCCTCTGCCTTTTAAGTACTGGCGATTGAACTGAGGGGTGCGCTCCTCAGCTATAGCCCCAACCTTTATGTTTTTTCCCCTTTATTTTAGACAGGGTCTCACTAAATTGCTGAGGCTCACCTTTAACTTGCTATCCTCCTGCCTCAGCCTCCCCAGTAGCTGGAATTACGGGTACGCACCACTCTACCCAGCCATAGAGGCCCCTTCAGAGGGATGTTTGGTCTCAGCTTTCTTTATTTCACCAAACAAAGTTATATGAAAATAGCAGGTTCTATTGACAGCCAGGACACACCTCCTTTTCATGCATTATCCTAAGTTCCTCCTTTTTTATTATTCTTAGCCACTATTTTGGTCAAGATGTTTGGAATATTTTTTCCTCTCTTCCATGTACCTTTTAAATGTTTTTTTCCTTTTTTGCTTATATTTAGTTGTCATTTTTCTCTAGATGCTCTTTAGAAGCAATATGAGCAAATACTTTGCTATCTCATTTTGAAAAAAATATAAATTAAAATTCATAGTGGAAGGGATTTCTAAAGTGGCAAGTTGCCTCTCCAAGATATTGCCATGTCTTATTTTAGAATTTATTGTCAGTAACTAATCTACATTATTAAGTAAGATTCAGTTCATTGGAGTTGCTGAATAATGACTGTTGGATAAGTAGTGCTTTTGTGGTATTATTAGTTTTATCACATATGCTAAGTTGCTTTTTGGAAGTAGCCTTTGCATTACTTGAAAAGAGATGGAAAATACTTTGTCACAAATTCAATAAATTTGCAATTAAAATCATGCCACAAACATGGTAAATTTTCACTGGATAACTTACAAAAATTTAGTGCAATGCATGATAAATAAGATTTATCCTTTAATGGACTCATAATTTTTTTTTTCCTTAGGCACCATGACAGAGAAGCTTTTCCCAAAGATTATGATATAGAGGGTCCTGATAAACTAAAAAAGCTGTGTAATTCCACATATTGTCGATTTGGAACTGAGGAACCTCCAGTAAGTAGTTGCTGCTAATTTCTTTAAGTCTTGGATCTTTCTCATAGTGAAACTTGAAAATGTAAGGGAAGGAATATTTTTTCAGCACTAACTCTAATCACCAAGATTAGCTGCTTAGCTGGGCGTGGTGGCGCAAGCCTGTAATCCCAGCACTTTGGGAGGCTGGGACAGGAGAATCGCGAGTTCAAAGCCAGCCTGAGCAATGGCAAGGCTCTAAGCAACTCAGTTAGACCCTGTCTCTACATAAAACACAAAATAGGGCTGGGGATGTAGCTCAGTGGTCGAGTACCCCTGAGTTCAACTTCTGGTACCAAAAAAAAAAAAAAAAAGATTAGCTGCTTAGCTTGATGACTTAACCACTGTGTTTCCGCAAACTTACCTATACAAATACACCTAATTCATAAGGTTTAGGGGGAAAAGTAAAGTACTTAAAAGAGTGACTGACTATATTAGTTACCTTTCTGTCACTATGATGAAGTACCTGACACAGGCTATGTATGAAGTAAAAGAGGTTTATTTTGGCTTATGGTTCTGGAGGTTTAACTATAATATCAAGTGAATCCATTGATTTGGGACTCTGGTGAGGTTGGGAGTACATGTTAGGCCAAGCAGTCACATTTTGAGTCAGGAAGCCAAAAGAAACTGTTACAGGATGGATCTTAAAGGTCCCCCAGAGAGTTCATGTGTTTGGTCCCCAGCTGGTGGTACTAGTGGGAGGTGGTAGAAACTTCAGGAGAGGGGAACCTACTTGGAGGAAGCAGATCCCTAGGGGCCTGGCTCAAGAGGTACACTGGGACCCTGGCCTCTTCTCTCTTCTTTTGCTACCCTGCTGGGCTGCTATGAGGAGAACTGCTTTTTTCTGCCATACTCTTCCCGCCATGATATTTGGCCTTACCTTGGGCCCAAAGTAACAGGATTGAGTGACCAGGGACTGAAACCTCTGAAACTGTGAACCAAAACAAAATCTCCCTCATTTTAAGTTTTTTCTCAAGTATTTGTCACAGAGAGAGAAAGCTGACTGACACAGAGACTGAAAGACTGGGGTTCCTCAATCCCTTTTTCTTTCTTTCTATTTATTTATTTTTGGTACTAGGAATTGAACCTAGGGGCTCTTAATCACTGAGTCACATTCCCACCCCTTTTTATGTTTTATTTTGAGACAGGGTCTTGCTACATTACTTAGGGCCTTATTAAGTTGCTGAGGGCCTTGCTAAGTTGCTGAGGCTGGCTTTGAACACCCCAATCCCTTGTGATGGCATTCCCCCAGTGACTTCCACTGGATCTTCCACTTAAAGATCCTCAGTGCTTCCCAATACTTCCATCATGGGGACTGAGTATTTAACACATAGGTCTTTGAGAGGGATATTCGGTTTTCAAGCTACAGCACTGGCATGTAGCAAGTGCTCAATAAATTGTTACAATTATTACCATGCTGATGTTACTGCAGAAGCATCTTACTGGCTGCCTTCTTTGGTCTCCACAATAACCCTGTGAAGTAGGCACTGTTATGTCTTATTTTATAGAAATAGAACAGAGGAAGGAGACTCCTAAATGTTAAGCAACTTAAAGCCAACACAGCTAGGGACTGGAAAAACAGAAGTTTGAACACAAGTGATGATTTCAAAACATTTGTACTCATCTCAAGGTAGTGAAATTGCAAGAAATTAAAACAAGCTATTAATATTCTGATAACATTTTTTATGACCAAGTTACAAAAAGAACATGCATTGCTGAGTAATTCCTGTTTGAATTGCTGTGAGTGAGTTACTGATTGGTTACTTGCATGAGGCAGGAGCTCAGCTTCTAAAAGACTCCCAAAATGCATTCTATAATGCCAGCAGCTTTGGAGCTAGATGAAGACCAAATTCGGCCTTAGACTGTGGCCTCTGGCCCTGAAGAGAAGGTTATTTGACCAAGATGGATGTGCATGTGCTAAGAAGACTGGGTTTATATCATTGTCTGTCCCTGAAGGCTGAGCTACTCTCAAGACCAGTTTTTGAAATAGGGCTGGCCTAAGAATATCCATACTTCACCATGGAAATTGTTCTAGAAGATGCTTTGTTTTCTGGGGTGATAGGAATGAATTTGCTTATTGTGGCAGTGGTGTTTCCTCCTTTTTCTTATAGTTGCAGTGGACAGAGAATGGTAAGAGCAGCCTGAAAAATAGGGATTTATTGTAAAGTTGTAGCTGCCCAGATATAGAAAAAGGAAATTTATTGAAAACAAGACAGTTCTAAAGCAAGACGGTTTCCTCCACATCACACTCTTTCTGACAAGTACATAAACACATAGTCTTTCTTGGTAAAGGATTTTCTCTTGCCCTGCAGCCTAAATCTCAGGAGCAATCTGAGATTTGTCAGTTCCACCCAACTTTCTTTCCTTTTGCACCAGGCTGCCTTGCTGGTCATTAGCTAGCATGTGAAGTGTGATGCCCAACTCAGTCAGTAGCCACCCTGCTCCACTCCCACCCCTCCAAACCCATGCTTTCTTGAGTGTGGGGCTGTCAGCAAAACAAGAGAAAGCTGGGCAAGACAGGCATTATCTGGCATGTAATTAGGGTCTTTGGCCTTTAAAAACATTTATTTTTTCCAGGTGTGGTGGAGCATGCCTGTTACCCCAGTGTCTGAGGAGGCCAAGGCAGGAGGATCTTAAATTCAAAGCCAGCCTCAGCAATTTAGCAAGCCTCTAAACCCCGTCTCAAAATAAAATACAAAATGGATTGGGGATGTTGCTGGGTGATAAAGCACCCCTGAGTTCTATGTTCTGCACCAAAAAACAAACATCCACCCCCACCAAAAAAAAAAACCCCACCAAAACCCATTAATTTTTGATTCCCACCTAGCTTCTGGGTTGTGGGAGAAAGTGAGATGAAGTGAAGTGTAGGAACCTCAAATATTTCTTCCCCCAGATTCTATGCATTATAGTAGTCAAACACCAGGTTTATATGAAGATACATAAATAGAGTAATGTTTACTTTTTCCATGTCTTTTTGTTGATGGCCATGAAAATAATTTTCTTCCTCTATCAGGTTTAGAATATGTATTAGAGAAAAAGGAAATATATCAGAGTCATTGTTTCAGATAAAACTGCTATTCTTGTATCTTAACAATGTTACATTTTTCTCTAGCAGACTTTTTGTGCCATTAAGTACTGTTCCATCCATCTTCGTTCTTAGTCTTTGCATCGAGGCTCTAAAATTGGCAAGAAAGATATTCTTTCAGTGCTAAACCTAGACTTCCAGATCTTTTCCAAGGTCCCAAGGGTACAGAGAAGGAGAGGGACACAGCTCTAGGGCCTCTTCATATGCTGGATGTATGAGTCCTTTTCCCCATTGTCACCGAGAGCTGATAGAGGCCTACAGACTTGAACATTCTTGATAGGGGACAGGAACTACACATCTGTAAGCAAGATGCTGGACTGTTTCAGCAGAATCTCCTAAGAGACTATCAGCTGGGTTAAATCAGTACTAGTGGTTATGTTCTTGAAGGCTGGGGCCTGAAGAATTGAAACAGGATTTGCCTAGTTTTGGTTTTCTTTTCCCTTCTTCCCCATCCGAGAGAAGTTATCAAGGGAACCACTCAGAGAGATTAACGTGTGTCCTAGAACTTAAAGGGCATAGAAAGAGAGGTCAAGAGAGTAGGGTCACTTAACCCTATGCCTTTTCAACCAATCCCTGTTCACCCAGTTAGGAGAAAGAGCAGCAGAGGGAAGCACAGCTGGGTAAAGCTCCACCCACTGCAGACTCTCAAGCCAAGCTGGGAACACGGTTAGAAGCTCTGATCATTTCACTGGAAATTTCTTAAATAGAATGAGATCCTTTGGCCCAGAAAAGCTATAAGACCAGCCTAAGATTGCCATCAAGCCAAAGAAAAGAACTAGCTGTGCACATGAGATGAAAGGGGAAGCTTGTTTAAAATAAGGTTCCTTCAGGATTGCATCCCATTGATGCAATTGGATCAATTCAGTAAGGCACTTACATTAAAAGTGCTCATCTCATCTTTTGGACAACTCTTCAAGCAGGTACCATATGTGACCTGTGTTGTAAAGATGAAGAAAATGAGACCAAGTGAAGCTTAATTATTATTCAAGGTCAAACAACTCAAAGCATATTAAAAGCTAAAATATATGTTTTCTCTAGCACTTAAATACTTTCCCAAACTGCCTTTTCACAACTAGTCTAATGGCTTCTTTACCCTCCACACTGCATCCTGATCAATTTTTGTTCAGAATTGAGTATAGTATACATCTCACTGTGGGTGTGTTGAGGCTTTGATTTCTCCTGCCTTAGCTGTAACTTTTGTCCTGTTTCCTTGAGTTACAGCCACACGCATGCTGGCTAGTGCTTTCCTATCTGTTTCCCCTCCTAGTTGCCTTTTTAGCATTTTTGAACTGCTGAGTGGCTGCTTCTTATGTCCATGAGCAGAGCATTTCTGTTTGGCTGATTGACGGTCTCCCTGCACTTAAATTCTGCTGCAGGGGCTAATGAGAACATCATTTATTTGTAAATGAATGAGACTCTCTTTGTCTACATTTTGGCTAAAGCTCCAAAAGATCAAGAATGAAATAAAAATTTCACAAGCCAAACTGAAGTATTATATCACTTAATGCCAGATCCTCCAAATATGCCATTAGGACCCAACTCATATGAAGGATATGAGATTATTAAAACATAAGAAGCCAAAAGAAGAGTTTGAGAGAAAGTTCTGCAAAGCTCATCTGCAAAGCTTCTTGAGTGCCTGGTGATAGACACAGGGCTCTGGTTATCTATTTAAAGAAGCAGCACGGGCAGGAGGCAGCTACATGTCTGCTAGAGGTTGAGCAAGGATGTATGAATACATGGACCCGGAGGTAGATCTTGTGGATCATATATGGGCCACGAGGAAGAGAGAGATGTCACGGAACAGTTTCACAGCCTGCTTTTGTTGTATGTGGGAGGACGACTGACTGGATTTCCAGGGGTTGGGGTTGGACATTTAAGTTCAACCTGAAGCATCCTGTATCATAGAATATTCCATTGAATCTTCCCAGAGAGGATCCCAAAGTCTACAAGAACGTCCCAGGAAAGCCAGCTTCCATCAGTGTCAGGTAGAACCAAACATACACATGACCACAGGAAACCAAAACAAGATTGCAGTTTGCCCTGACTTACCTCTTCTTCCTCATAACCCCACACTCTTTGCATCATCCCCCAAGGAGACCGAGGGAGGTGGAGAGTGGGGAAGAATTCCAAGAGGGACAATTAAGAAGCCAGCTATGCTCCCCTGTTCCCATTATAGTAGGCCAGGCTAGAGTGAGCCCGAGGTAGAGGAATGAGAATCTTCAACTTTAATGCAGTTTGAAGTTTTGAATATTATGTGAGACTGGATGTTCTATTTACCTTGATAAGACTCTTCTTGGGACCAAAACAGCCACAGATTTTTTTCCACATTATCTGAAGGTAACTAGAAAATTCCTGGTGAATTTCTGATATTTTATCAAAGATAAATGAGCAAGAATTAGCCCCTAGGAATGACTATGGAAGAGCAGTTATGGAGGAAGAGCATGCAATACTAAATGTTAGGGTAAGAAATAATTTGAAACATGATCCTTGAACATAAGAAACTCATAGTTCATAGGGGAAATGGGAACATAAAACCACAATGGCAAGGGATATGATGGGTGCTATGATAAAAAGATCAGGGTGCTATGACGGGCACCTGAACTGAAATGGGTTGGTGGAGGTTTAGGGATGGCTTCCTTTGAGACTCCTGAAATGAATCTTAAAGGAACACTCTATTGACAGAATCTGGGAACATGCTGCTTAGGTTTTGATGGTGAGATAATCGGTTTCCTACTCCATGATTCTAGAGGTTTTGAGAGGCCAAGTGGGATTGAGGAGAATCTAAGTTCACAGGGGGAGAAATAGTAGTTTAAGGCACTGAGGTTTCTCTGATTGTGTACTAGTCTAAGTGATTATGAGCAATAGCATTTTAAATTATATTGTTTTGTTTTGGTATTTATTTGGACTTTATCCAAATGACATAACTCTAACAGAATGAATTCAGTGCAGACTAAAATTATCAGGAGCACATCCATAATTGTTTTTTCAATTCATTAAGCCCCTCACCCAAGCACCTCCAATACCACCAAGGGCTGGTGCCACAGTCACTGGTCAACCCCTCCTAACTTGAGAGACGGGTGTTGAGGTGAGGGCCACGAGAGGCTGAAGAGAGACCACATCTGAGGAAGTGGTGAATCCCTGAAATTTATGATCTCACTTATGAATAGAATCTAAAACAGTCAAACTCCTTGGAGAAGAGAGTAGAATGGTGGTTACTAGATACTGAGAGGCAGGGGAATGGAAGGGATGGGGAGAAGTTGGTCAACTGGCATAGAGTTCAGTTAGATAGGAGGAGTAAGTTCTGATATTCTATTGCACAACATCATGACTATAGCTAATAATAATGTGAATTTTAAAGAGCTTCAAGAGGGGATTTTAAGTGTCCTCACTACAAAAAAAAAAACCAAACAATAAATATCTGAGGTGTTGGATATGCTAATAGCCCGATTAGATCATTGTACATTATATACATGAATTGAAACATCACATTATGCCCCACAAATATATGCAATTAATATTTTTCAATTAAAAATAAAATGAAACTTTAAAAAGAATAGCTACGTATAGGCCTAAATATGAGCTGAAATTAATGACCCTAAAAGGGATTTAAAAGGATATAATTATACTAGATCTGAGACATTAGGTTATACTTTACTTACTTAGTTCAGATATTTTTCTTTGACATAGTAGAATAGTGATTTGTCTGGTATAATATTAACAGATGCTTTTTGTATTTACGTCTAAGTACCTGTGTGGAGCATATGGGTCAAATTTTTATGGATGGAATAATTTTAAATGCCATTTTAACAGTAAGCTATTTGGAGACAGTGGGTTGCTGAGTCAGGGCTCCCTTTTCTTCCTGTCTCCATAGTCTCTGAAGTTAACTGTTACTGAAGAAATGAGATTTAAATAGCCCAATCATGGGAGTTGATGTCACCATTTTGAGCATCATTTCCGGGAAGTATTTTGGATTGTCTTTTAGTATCAGCATAATTGCGTCTACCTTTCCTGTTGAAGGAATTCTGTACAAATTTTGGCCAATGAGTGTACTTTGCTTATGCTTTGCTACATCTGTGGGGTCATCTGTTCTAGCAAATATCTTCTCTGTCATTTCTAGGGATTTGGGATAGGAACAAAAACAGGCCACACACCATTTGAATCCCATCACTCTTTGCTGCTCCAATTATATGTCACTAGTCATGCCCTAATTTAACTCTTAGACTAGATTTTAATTTTTCATATATATTAGTTTACTTAAGCAGGCATAACTGTTACATTGAAGAAATGGGATTTAAATGGCCCAATCATGGGAGTGTGCACACATGTACACACATACATGCCTATATTCTTTGCTTCCTCTGCCTATTTACACTGCTCCATGGAGTTAGTTCTTCCTTTTTCCTTGGAAGTCACAAGTTTCCTTGGATAAAATCCTATACAAATACTATAGTTTTTTAATTTAAACTTTTTTAATTTGAAAAAATAATTAAATATTGGGTAAATGAAACTGTACAATAAACTAAAAATGCAGACAATAATAACCAAAACCTGGAATTGACAATATTTATTTAAATTATTCACTCCAATTTTGTTTGTATATAAGCATTATAAAGTTAAATTTTTTCCTGTGTTCTACAGCCAGTTGTCTTTTTATTCTTTCTCTTAAGTGACTACCAAAATAGATATCATATATATCTGCCCAGTCCCTTTAAAAATATTTTGGCACACATTTATTTTCCCATAAGTTTTTGATTTCTATATATGTCTGAACGTACCTATTTGGTATATACTCCTTAGAGTTTACATTCTCCCACTCAATATTATTTTTTGAAACCTAAAGTTATGTCTAGATTTGTTTCTTATAAGTATAGCATTTCATTGAATTAACATATTTAATTTCATTTATCTATTTTATCATAGCCATTTCAATTGTTTTGAAAGTTTTTTAAAATTTTATTTATTTATTTATTCTACTTAGATACACATGATAGCAGCGTGCTTTTGATTCATTGTACACAGATGAAGCACAATTTTTCATTTCTCTGGTTGTATGTGATGTAGAATCACAACATACATGCAGTCATACATAAAGCTAGGGCTATGATGTCCATCATATTCCACCATCTTTACTGTCCCCCTGCCCCCTCTGCCCTCCCACCCCTGTGACCAAAGTTCCTCTATTCTTCCCGTGTCCTCCCCAAATTATGGATCAGCATCCACTTATCAGAGAGAACATTCAGCATTTGGTTTTTTGAGATTGGCTTACTTCACTTAGCATGATATTCTCCAACTCCATCCATTTACTTGCAAATGCCATAATTTTATTGTCTTTTATTGCTGAGTAATATTCCATTGTGTATATGTACCACAGTTTCTTTATCCATTCATCTATTGAAGGGCATCTAGGTTGGTTCCACAGTTTAGCTATTGTGAATTGAACTGCTATAAACATTGAAGTGGCTGCAGCACTGTAGTATGCTGTTTTTAAGTCTTTTGAGTATAGACCAAGGAGTGGGATAGCTGGGTCAAATGGTGGTTCCATTCCAAGTTTTCTAAGGAATCTCCATACTGCTTTCCAGATTGGTTGTACCAATTTTCAGTCCCACCAGCAATGTATGAGTGTGCCTTTCCCCCCACAACCTTGCCAACACTTATTGTTGTTTGTATTCTTGATAATTGCCATTCTGACTGGCATGAGATGAAATCGTAGGGTAGTTTTGATTTGTATTTCTCTAATTGCTAGAAATGTTGAACATTTTTTCATATGTCTGTTGATCGATTGTATACCTTCGTCTGTGAAGTTTGTGTTCAGCTCTTTGGCCCATTTATTGATTGGGTTGTTGGTTTTGTTGGTGTTAAGTTTTTTGAGTTCTTTATATATCCTGGAGATGAGTGCTCTATCAGATGTGTGTGTGGCAAAGATTTGTTCCCAGAATGTCGGCTCTCTATTCACTTCATTGATTATTTCTTTTGCTGAGAAGAAGGTTTTTAGTTTGAATCCATGCCATTTGTTGATTCTTGATTTTACTTCTTGTGCTATAGGAGTCTTGTTAAGGACGTATGGTCCTAATCCGACATGATGAAGATTTGGACCTATTTTTTCTTCTATTAGGTGTTGGGTCTCTGGTCTGATTCCCAGGTCCTTGATCCACTTTGAGTTGAATTTTGTGCATGGTGAGAGATAGGGGTTTAGTTTCATTTTGCTGCATATGGATTTCCAGTTTTCCCAGCACCATTTGTTGAAGAGGCTATCTTTTCTCCAGTGTACGTATTTGGCTCCTTTGTCTAGTATAAGGTAACTATATTTAAGTGGGTTCATCTCTGTATCTTCTATTCTGTACCATTGGTCTACATGTCTATTTTGGTGCCAGCATCATGCCGTTTTTGTTACTATAGCTTTGTTGTATAATCTAAGGTCTGGTATTGTGATGCTTCCTGCTTCACTCTTCTTGCTAAGGATTGCTTTGGCTCTTCTGGGTCTCTTATTCTTCCAAATGAATTTCATGATTGCCTTTTCTATTTCTATAAGGAATGACTTGGGATTTTAATTGGGATTGCATTGAATCTATATATCGCTTTGGGAAGTGTGGCCATTTTGACAATATTGATTCTGCCTATCCAGGAGCATGGGAGATTATTCCATCTTCTAAGGTCTTCTTCAGTTTCTTTCTTCAGTGTCTTGTAGTTTGCATTGTAGAGGATTTTCACCTCTTTTGTTAAATTGATTCCCAAGTATTTTATTTTTTTTGAGGCTATTGTGAATGGGATAGTTTTCCTAATTTCTCTTTCAGAGGGTTTATCACTGATGTATAGAAATGCAATTGATTTGTGGGTGTTGATTTTATATCCTGCTACTTTGCTGAATTCATTTATTAGTTCTAAAAGTTTTCTGGTAGAATTT
>PVHX01024632.1:0-23678 GCA_004024805.1 Geosciurus inauris | reverse complement strand
GGTGGCTCAAGCCTGTAATCCCAGCACTCAGGGAGGCTGAGACAGGAGAATCGCGAGTTCAAAGCCAGCCTCAGCAATGGCGAGGCGCTAAGCAACTCAGTGAGACCCTGTCTCTACATAAAAAACACAAAATAGGGCTGGGGATGTGGCTCAGTGGTCGAGTGCCCCTGAGTTCAATCCCCGGTACCAAAAAAAAAAAAAAAAAAAAAAGAGACACATCTAGAGTATGTAAATAATTACTACATCTCAATTATAAAATAGAAAGTTTTTAAATGAGCAAAGGATCTGAATAGACATTTCCTTAAAGAAGATATACCAAGGCCACCAATAAGCATGTGAAACAATTCTCAACATTAGCCTTCTGGGAAATGTAAATCAAAACCGCAATGGGGTACCACTTCACCTCCACCAAGGCAACTCCTGTATACGGTCTTGTGGTTTCTTGATGTTATGTGCTAGATTACCATATAATCCAGTAATTCTACTCTGAGATAAACGCCCAAGAGCAATGAAAATACATGTCCACACAAAAGCTTGTATGCAAATACTCATTTGCATACAGCACTATGAATAGGGCCACAAAGTTGAAATGCCCAAATGTCACCTAAAAAATGAATAAACCAAATATGGTCCACCCATACAAGGGAATACCCCTCAATCACAAGAAGAAACAAGCACCAATCCATGCTACAACACAGTAGAACACTGAGAACATTACAAATGAAAGAACTGAGACACAAAGCTACATATTTTATGATTCCCACTTACACGAAAGGCCCAGAACAAGGACTTTTTGGAGGGTAATGAGAATAGTCTAAAATTGATTTGAGGTGATGCCTGCATACCTAAAAGCTACCAAGTTGCACGTTTTAAGTGGGTGGATTATGTCGTATATGAACAGCACAATAAAGCTATTAAAATCAAGAGGAAACTATTTATACCAATTAAAGAGTATTTATGGAAGGGCCGGAACGTAGCTCAGTGGCAGAGCACCTGCCTAGCTAGCATGCACAAGGCCCTAGGTTCCCTCCCCAGTACTGAAAAAAATAATATTTATGTACATTCTAGACCTGGTTTTGATTTTTTGTCTTGTTCAGGATTTAAAAGTCCACAAGGGGACTAGGGATGTAGCTTGGTGGTAGAAGTGTTTGTCTAACACACTTGAGACCCTGGGTTCAATTCCCAGCACTACCAAAAAAAAAAAAAAAAGACAAAGTCTACAAGGCTGATGGGGTTTTGCTGTTGTTGTTGGGCATTTTTTGTTTTTGTTTGGGCACTGGGGATTAAATCCAGGGGTGCTTAACCACTGAGCATATCCCCATGTTTTTTTAAATTTTGAGACAGAGTCTTGCTAAGTTGCTTAAGGGCCTCACCAAGTTGCTGAGGCTGGCTTTAAACTTGTGAGCCTCCTGCATCACTGGGAGTACAGGAATGCGCTGAAGAGGTTTGAGGGGGAGCAGTACACAACCTCTTGGCAGGTGTACAGGGCAGGGAAGGCCTGAGGAGCTGCTCTGTGGGGGTGGGGTGGGGGACGGGACACCAGAGTGACAGAGTGTCACTGAACCTCTGGGTCAGCTTCAGCTCTAAATCCCCAGCCTGGGCTATCCTATAGCCCTGCGCTGACCCTTACTGGCCCTCAGAGTCAAGAGTGTGGGCTCTTCCTGAGCTCCCAGCCTGGTTTCCAGAGACATCAGAGCAGGAATGACAGAGGAAGCCTGCCCTCTCAGACAACAGAGGTGACGGGTGCGCTCCAGGGAGGTGCACACAGGATTGTGAAGCCCTGGCAGACACAGCCGCACCGTCACGTGGCCCTTCTCCAGGACACCAGGCAGTCAACACTTCCAGTCCTCAATTTAGAGCTCCAACTTCTGCATTCTTCTGTGTCTGGGCCAGGGGAGAGGAGGCCCATCTTCCCCAGAGGCTTGGGAGTAGGCACAGCAGGAGGCTGGGGGGCAGTCGGCGATGGGGATAGGGGGAGAGCACATGGGCTGTCTGCCCAATGACAGGGTGAATGGCTGGACTTGAACTCATCCAGAACTTCATCAAAAATAATGTGTGGCCAGGCGAGGTAGGGCCCATCAGCAATCCTAGCAGCTCAGGAGGTTGAGGCAGGTGGATTTTGAGTTCAAAACCAGCCTCAGCAATTCAGCGAGGCCCTAGGCAACTCAGTGAGACCCTGGGGATCTGTGGCTCAGTGGTTAAGCTCTCCTGGGTTCAACTCCTCACCAAAAATAAATAAATAAATAAATAAAACAATAAAATCACATGCCTGCACCTGGGGATGGAATTCAGTGAGCTAGTGTGCAGGAGGCCCTTCAGGAAGAACAATGCCTGGAGGGGTGGACAAAGGGAGGGAGGAAGGGAGGGAGGGATGGAGAGGCACGTGACAGAGCAGGAACTGCGCAAGGGGAAGGGTACAGTGACACTTTCTTTTCTGCTACATGCTTGAAAGTTATCAGAATGTGGGAGGAATCCTTAAGCAGTCCTGCTATCATGGAACTAACTCTCAGTACACTCCCCTCTTGGCTACATGGGCTCTGGTGGGCAGGAGTGGCTGTCCCCAGACACACTACCCACCACAAAAGGTCCAGGAACAGAAATTTCTGCCATATAAGAAGAACGTGATGGACAGGCCCAGCTTTGGAGCACGAGGACTTGGGTTGAAGGTGGGTCAGGCCTTATCAGCTGGGGGACCCTGGTCACTTCCTGCCCTGAATCTGTGATCTGTCTCCACATGCAAATGCCACAGCAGACAACGTGGGGCGGACTAGACGAGATAACTCTGGCCCCAGCAAGGAAACCAACACCATCGACTTCCCCTAAGTGTATCTTAGAAAGAGCAGCGTGGACAGTGTGGTGGGAGAAGGTGGGAGGGCACTGAGACGTCCCTACTGGGTTCGCTTCTCTGTCAACAGCCACATCCTGTGCTCTGTGCTGGGTTCCGTTGTGGGGAGGTGCTTGTCCTGTGGCCTGTCTCACAGTGTAAGCCACCCACAACTCAGAGGCCACACATCTTAAAAGACAGAACATCCGTCCCTGTCACAAACTTGAGGGTTCAAAGGTAAAGTCACCACCCACAACCAGACAGGGGACCAGCCAGTGCTGGCAAACTTGTAAGAACCCCAGGAGGCATCGTCAAATGAAAGACTTCAATAAAAGCATAGAACAGGTTGAAGCCCCAGCCCCTGCTGGACAGACACACACTGGCCCCTTCCTAGGTGAGCAGAGAGGGCCATACCCAGCAGGGGTTAGGGAGGCAGTCTCCAGGAGACTCAATGGGAGGGGAGCTTTAAAGGCAGTCCAGGTCCTGAACATGACATCAGACCCTGCATTTCTAGCCAGCCTAACCAAGGGGGTGGTCTCACAAGGCAGACCACCCCAGCTCCTCACCATGTTGCTGGAATGGTTCTTCCCTTAAAAAGAAAACAGAAGCATTTGGGGGAAATACCAATAGAAGGAAGCAGGGAGGAGCCTCATTCATGGCCCTGCTCAGCCTCCTTGTATGTCTCAGGGAGGCCTGGAGGCCCACTTCCTTTAACCCATCTATAAGCCAAGAGCAGGGAGGCAAAGTCACTTGCTGGAGACCACAGGGAGAGAGGTCCCAGTTGGGAATGCCCCCTCTGAGCCTCCCACCTCCTCTCCCCACTCCAGTGGGCTCCTGGGGTCTGATCACTTTCTGGTAGCATGACCTGGGCATGGGTTCCTCATCTCCCTCAGGTTTCCCCATCAGCACAATGGGTGACTTACCCTCCAATGTCACAGGAAGAACTGCACTGTGAGAGCTTGAGGCAGGGGCTGGCCCACACGATCACATCCCAAGCACCTCAGGACATGCTGGGACCCAGGGCATCGATCTCATGGCACTCAGGGGACATGCCCCTCATAGGTCTCCTTCCCCAAGTCCACAGCCCTGGCACCTCCATCCCTCAGTCCTCCATCCCCCCAGTCCATGGTCCCCAGGGATCCCCATCCCTCAGACCCCACCAGGGTTTCCTGTACCCATCCTTGAGCCTGGGAGGGCAGCCTTCTCTTCCTCCGGGCCAAGTGCATTTTCTAGATGAGGAAACAGAAGCCCACAGACCCGTGCAAGGCTCTGGGGCCAATGTTAGCAGCACCAAGGCGGGCGCCTGGACTTTGGGCCCCTTGAGGTGGACCTTTCCTCAGGACATGGACATAAAGGGGGAGGCAGGCAGCACAGTGCCAGGGTCTATGGTTGATGGAGCCCGTGCCCCTCCACGGGAAGTTCTGAGAAGCCACCAAGGCCTGCTGTATGGGCTCTGACAACCACGTTCCTCACCACCGAACAACAGAGACCAGCTCATAGAGAGAGAGCCCTTGACTGCAGGCCACCGCTCCCTGAGCCCCTGCAGCCCTCTCCCTATACTTGGTGCCTAAGGGTCAAATCCTACCTGTTCCCAACTTAAAAGGCCCAAATACTAGAACTGGGCCCTTGCAGGGATGCTCCCTCCCCAGCTATCCTTGAAGACACCCCATGCTCAAGAGAAAGCACCCCCCTACGGGAGGCACAGAGCCAGGCTAGAGGCTGACATCTTTCTGCCGCACCTGTAGGCCCCAGGGATACTGCATACTGCGTATCCCCCAGTCCTCTGCCGAGCCCTCACCCTCTGTGTCCTGCTCTAGTACAACTTTACTCAGGCACTCCTGAGACCCATGTTTTTCACTGTGTGGAAGTAAATCTTCAAGAAGAGGAAAAAACAGCAGACAACACGAAGTAGGTGGGTTTAATGCAAAAAAGACAAGAACACACAAGGCCCAGCCTGGCTTTCTCATGTCCTAGAGAATGGGAATGAAGACAGAAGGACACAGCCGGGCCACCCTCCTGGCCCAGAAGGGCCCTCAGCCCCACCTGACACCTCTGCCCAGCCCACAGGCTGCAACTGAGGGGTACATGGCCCAACCTGGGTGAGGCCCCATCCTCCCAGCCTTCTCCTCCCCCTGCCACCAGAGACTGGCCCAGTATCTGGGAAAGATCCTTACTTGTTAATTTTTTATCTGGAACCTTGGACCACAGGCCAGTTCCTCTGTCCTCCTTCCTGGAGCCTACAGGACCCCACACCCTGACCTTTTTAATAAGTTCCCTTTTATGCTGGCAGAGGCTGTGGGAGTACAAGGAGGGGAGAGGTGGGCCACTGGACTTTGCCTCCCCAGGACTTAACATCCGGGCTTGGGTCCCCACCTGCCAATGAGACCTTGTGTGACTTTGCTCTGGGAAAGTTTCTCCAAATGCAAAATGGGAATTCTCAGGAGGGATTTCTTGGAGGGTTCTGAGGGGCAGCTTGTGCACACACAGGTACTCTGCGAGCAGGACTCCCAAAGCCCCAGCAGCAGGGACAGCATGTGTCTCCAACACTGAGTGTGGGAGGTCCACAACCCTAGCTGTGTGTCCTTAGGCAAGTCACCTGCCTTCTCTGAGCCCATCTTCCCATAAAGAGTGGGCACAGGCTTCACAGACCCTGAAGGCTTGGGTCTCTCAGGCTGAGCCTCACACTGCAGACTGTGTACTCTCCTCTGGAACAAACTAGGATGAGTCCAACTGAGGAAAGGTGTGTCCCCGAAATCCCTGGGGGTGGAGGCTGAGGCTCCAGGGAGCTATGCCTTTGCCCAGCAGCTCTGCCAGCATCCTAGCAGGAGGCCACAGCCAGGTCTCAGGGTTAGGGAAGCCTCACTTTAATCCATACTGGCTCCCACTGAGCCTCTGTTTCTCCTCTGTAAAATGGGTACAGCCCGGTTCAGGGGCCAGGGGTGAAAGCCAAGAGCATAACTTCATCTGTCCACTGGGCCTCCTGCTGCCTCCCTTTCCAGAACTTTCATGTCCCTTCCAGGAGTGCCAGGGGGGTTGCCTTCAGCCACTGGAACCCTGTGTTCCTGGACAACCTCCCAGATCAGGGAGTACAGGAGTTGCCCTGGAAGCAAGGTCCGGTTCTCGCCACTCAACACACACAAACCCTCTCAGAGCCAGCCTCCCCCACCCATGGGAAGACCACAGACCCTCACAATGCCAAGCCATCTGGACTATCCTGCGCTTTCCCATCAACTCTAGGAAGCATGTGGTAAAGGCCCCATTCTACAGATTGGGGGGGAAAGACACCCAACTGCTGTTTTAGACAGGGCCACACTGTCCCCATGACACCCAGAGCCCACCCCTTCACCTCACAGCCCATTTCTCAGCACCAGAGGCTGAGGCTGCATGGCAGGGGGCCACAGAGTCCAGACGACAGCTTTGCCCCCATGGGGACAAGGAGCTTCAGGCCCCGATTCCACCTGGCCTGTCCACAACCTGGGGACAGGTAGACTGTCCCCACCACTCAGCACATGGGGAAACTGGGATAGAGAGAGAGCCACAGGTCAGGGAAATTCCAAACTCAACAAGAGGACTCATGTCCAGGAAGTGCTCACAGAGTCTGGGACCCACAGGTGACTTGATGACCAAGCTGCAATGGTGGCTTGCTGGGGCCAGACCAGACAAAAGGGAAGGACTCTGAGACCTCCTCCGCAGCTTTTCCTAGCAAATAGTCTTTTGTGTGCAAAATGTATCAGACCTTCCAGCCACTCCCTTGCCTTGGGCTGACCTTGGGTAAGTCCCTCCACCTCTCCTAGCCCTTCATCCCCCAAACTGTTAAGCCCAGAAGAGTTTCACACATTTGAGTCCCCAGGCAGTACCAGGTCCCTGGCCGACCTCCTCAGACACAGGAGCAAAACATTCCAGACCCCAGCACCAAATTAGGCACTATGGGTATTTAAACCCAACCCCTCAGGGCCAGGGGCACACCTTCAACAGCACAGCAGGAACCAGACCCCCACCCCCAACTCCAAACCTCAGCTTCCTCCTCTACAAAGTGGCTAAACCCAGTCCCAGCCTGAACTGCCCAAGACCCTCAGGTCCAGCCCTGGTGGGCAGTGGCCACTGAAGTGAGGTTTGGGAACATCAGAGATAACAAGGTTCCTTCCGGTTGGGTTATGCTTCTGAACGAGTTAGACTTTAAAAGCATTCCTGGAGCAAAGATCGCGTTCGAACCCAGTGCCTTGTGCATGGAAGGTGAAACTCCTTTAGCACTTTCTTCAAGTAACAACACACTTTAAAATAAGTCAGCTTCCCTCCTTCCGGAGACCTCTGGGCCTCTGAGCCCGGGCCAATCCCAGGCCCCGCTGCTGGATGATCTCGGGTGGCCATTCCTCTCTCGCAGGCTCAGTTTCCCCATCCGTAAAGAGGAGCTGCGGTGGCCACCCAAGGAACCCCGAAGACAACACCCTCCAGCGCGAAGAGGGCGCCCCGGCTGGTCCTTGCCGCCCCAGGGCTGCGCGCCCCGTCAGGTAAGGCCAGTTCGAATTTCCGCAGGCGTCCGGGACTACGGAGAGTCGACCATATGGGAACACGTGTGCCAACCCGGATCAGGCAGCTGAGTGCCGCCACCTGCTTTCTAACCGCTCGCCGCCGGGTTTTGGACGCGCTGGGGCACCCGCTTGGCCGCGGAAGGTCCGGTAGGTACGTCCCCGCGGCGGCCGTCGGCCAGGTGGCTCAGGCGCCCCTCGCGGTGCACAGCCCCCAGCTGTGCAGCCCCGCAGCCCCTCCCTCGCCCCTCGGCTTTCCCGTCTGTGAAAAGGGCACAGAGCCCCACCATGGGACCCTGCAGCCCCAAACCTCACCTGTGCGGTTTCCCGGTGTGGACGTAGCGCTCCCGGCCCGCCCCCGGGGCCTAGCCCGGCCGCGGAGGGTCGCGGGCGCCCCGCGCATCCTGCGCGCTCCGCGGTTGCCGGCTGGGCCCGCTGATGTTGGGGGCGGAGCCTGAAGAAAGGCGGTGCCTTGCGGGGAGGGGCGAGAGCGTGTCCCCGCCCCAGGACACGCCCTCCAAGGGCGCGGTGCCTTGCACCAATCAGGCCACACCTACCTTTGAGGTGGGGCGGGGACTGGAACCCAATGTAAGGGCGGGGCCAGGTGGGAGCGGGGCTCAGGGTTGGGACAACCGGGGAGACTCCAGTCCTGACCCGCCAAAGCCGGCAGATGGAAAGTGTCGCTCAAAGGCTTCTGCCTCACACCTTTCCCCTTCCGACCCTCACCTGGCCGCTCCTGCCCCGTTCTTCGCAACTGTCTCTAGGATGCAACCCCTGGGGCCTGGCTCTAGGGCCCACACAGAGCCCTGGAGACTGGCCCCCTCCTGCCTGATGTCCTTCTGCCCAGCTCCACCTGTAGCAATCCTTGAGTGGGCACGACCATGTAGGGGGTCTCAGGCTCCCTGGAATTGAGATTGCTCAGAGAAGACCTCCTGAGCCAGCAAAATTTGAACAGTCTCACCTCTGTGGAGCTTGGAAATGCAAAGGCCCTGAAGTGGAAATGTGTTTAGTAGCTCCAGGGACAACCAGAATCCCAGTGTGGCCAGCAGAGGCAAGACTTGAGGAGCTAGGAAGATGGCCCAGGCTGTGGGGGCTGGCTCCCTAAGGCCAGGCAAGTGTGGACGTTATGGTGCACAACAGAGCAATGTTCCGGCAAGGCAGCCCCAACCCTGCTTTCTGAGGTTGCTAAAGGAGACGCTCTCCACCTCTCCTGGTCAGGCTTGATATTCCCTAATATCTTGTTTCTACTTGAGCTGTGGGCCACACATGATGGCTTTCTTCAATTTCCTTCACACATAATCAAGCATGTGTGTCCTCTTTGCCACATGGGGAAGGATAGGAACATCCAGAGAGCCACTGTGACCCCAGCCCCCGCCAGACCACACTTCAAGTTCCCCAGAATTCCCTGGCAGTTGGCTCTGAGCCCAACACCTGGGTCTGTGTGGAGCCTTCTCCGGGTTCCTTCCCTCCCCCATGCACTGCCTAGTGGAGGGCAGCTGCCTATAAGCACACAGTGGGGCTGGGAGGGGAGGTCCTTGAATCGAGGATGGAGCTCTGTGGGCTGTAAAAATTCTGGTCCATTTGTGGCTCCTCACTAGCATGCTGAGGCTTGGGCCTCCAGGAGTCCAAACCATGTGCATATATACTGTTTACAAGCACAATCTCTGTAACCACCTGACCATATAGGGTGTGCATGTTTCCTAGGCCTGCAAAACAAAGGACCACAGAGAGATGCCTTATAACAGAAATGTATGATTTTCCTGAACAGCAGGCCAGAAGTCTGAGATTAGGGTATGCGACAGGACTGTCTCCAGAGCCTCTAGGGGAACGTTCTTCCTTGTCCCTTCTGGCTTCTGGCAGACCTTTGGCCTGCAGCAACTCCAGTCTTCATAGAGCTGCAGTTTGGCTTGCCTGTTCTGAACAATCAGGACTGTGGAACTGGGCCTCCATCTGTCCTGTTAGAGCATCAAAGGGTGGTGTGAGGACTTCTGTTGTGTTCTACCGGAAACCATACACCTTGTTGTGCCTCAGAACACCCACTTGCCACCAAAACCACCTTCAGAAGCAGCAGGAAGGAACTGGAAATGGACCTGGGGACTACTGAACCACAAGCCGAGCTGTCCCATCCATTTTTATATGGCCCCGTTTTATACAGCATGTTCCTGGAAAGCCCAGCAACACCAGTCACTCACAGGGAGGGAAACTGAGGCTATGTAGAGAAAGGCACCAGCCACCGATGGCAACAGACTACCTGGTCCAGCCCCTTCCATGGCCGTCCTCTGGTAGGCCACATGGTCCCCTGGGCAGGGTTGGGCAGCCTTGTGTTGAGCCTTGAAGTTCTCATCTGAAGGGGGAGACTGTGACATGCTCAGGTTGGAGCAGTGGCCTCGGTGGGGGACTAGGCAGGCCCCACTGGGCTCTCCCAGTTGCCCAGGTTCCCTGACTCATTACGTCGAGGTCCATGGGAACAGTTCCTGGGCTATGCCTTGAGTATCTCCTCAAGCTCCAGGCCTGAGCCTCCCCCTCCAGGGATCCCTACTGGATGCTGTGCCCTTGGAGAACCATTCCAAGCTATTTGTCCTCAAGACTTGCTCAGCTTGGCTTGTTGGCCTTAGTGGAGGTAGAGGAGGCTGTGAGGAAGGTGTGGGCTGCTGGCAGGGAGCCTGAGAGAAGCAGGTGAAGTCAGGCACGGCCATCTAGAAACTGGCCAAGCTACCGCCTCCCCTCATGTCAGTTTGCAGCTGGGAGCCTACAGTACACTCAGTGAATTCTGTTGAATGGATGGACTGGTGGGGAAGGACCAGGAAGCAGGGGAGGTCTGAAGCCCTGTGCTCAGTGTTCTGCTTTGTAAAATGGCTGCAACATGCACTGCCAGAAATTCCCAAGGGAAGGTGAGGGTCCGGCAGGGGCAGAGGGCTTAGCTCTAGGGCATTGCCTCACCCACAAAGCTTCCCTCAACCACCCCAATTCACCACTTAGCACCCACAGGCCCTCGTGACCTGGGAGGAGTCCCAGGCATAAGCTGCTAGTGGAGGTGGGGTAATTGGCTTGGTGTGTTTTTCTTAAATTGCACAATAATTGCAGAAATGTAAACTGCTTCTTGTTTTCCTTTATTTTTTAATTTATGTGTTTTTTGTTTTGGGTTTTGTTTTGGGTTTTTTTAATGCTAGGGATGGGACCCAGGGCCTTGCATATGCTAGGCAAGCACTTTGCCACTGAGCTACACCTGCCACCCAATTAAATATTTTTTTTTCCTTCGTTTCAGTTTCCACACCATGGAAAAATGAGATTTTTCATCCTAAAGAACTTTCACAATGGACCAACTCCAGAATGTTCCATTGAAAAAAGGTAAAGGACAGGAGGCACAAAGGACTCATCATGGGTTTCCTCTCTTTTTGAAATTGTTTACTTTTTAAAACTAAAAAGAACTTTTTTAAAAAGAAAAGGAACCTCCACGTGTAGCTCCGATGAGCTGGATCCTTGGAAGAAAAAGAACTTTCCCAAAACCGTTTCTGCCAGCCTATCATCACTAATTCTCCTGGCTAGCCTCATCCAAGTAGGAGCAAAGGAGGTGACTGGAGTGCTGGCCCTGCCTGAAGTCACTCCCCTGTCCTGCCAGGAGCTGGGCTCTGACCACTGGGGAATCCTACCTGACAATGGCAGATGAGGGCACCTGGGAGCTACCAGCCTCTGGTTTAGAAATGGTGAACTGGGGACACACAGGGAGGTACCTTGTATTGACACTACTGAGTGGTGGCTGCATGCCAGGCCACTGGGGACATGCAGCTGGGCACAGGAGGAAAAAAAAGTCTGGTCTGAGGCTGTTCCCTGTCTCTCCTCCTCCCCCAGGGCCTTCACCTGGCCACTGTTGGGCTCTCAGGTAATAGGTGATCTTTGTTCCTGCCTTTTGATGCTTTTTTTCCTATATTTTCTGAATTTGCTACAATGAACACATATCTATTTTCTAATTAGAAGAGAGGAAACAAAGATTTCCATTACTTTGTAAATGTAAACACCTGCAATCCCAGCCCCCTCTCCCCCCACACCCTAAGTTTCAATCTGTACTTTTCAGGAAAAGTTCAGGCTGACCTCTCATTTTAGGGATGGGGAAACTGAGGTTTACAGTAGGGAACTGTCTTGTCCAAGGTCATGGGGCCATTGGGGTTATGCCTCATTAACATGCTTTAGGAAGTTCCCTTCCAAGGATAGGGTTCCAGGTGGGGAGGAGGGTCTGTGTTTTCATTGGCCAGGAGCTGCTCCCAGCTAAGCTGGGAAGTTAGAAAGTGCCCAGGGTCAAGGGCAACCTGAGACTTAATGCTCAGAAGCCCGTTAATCTTCTTTGATGCCTGGCACCTGCCCAACAAGTAGGGCTTGATCACCAGAGAAGCCTGAGAGCCTGGCTTCTTCCCCCAGGTTCCCTTCTGGCTCCATCCCAGTCCAGTGGCTGCTCAGCCCAGACCAGGTCCAGAGTCCTCCTCTTTACCAGTCCTGGCCCAGCCCTACCTAGCCTCTGGGAGGTCCCAGGGAAGCTCTCATGGCTGTCTAAACTCCAGTCTCTTTCTACCTCCTTGTGAAAAAGGCTGAACAGGAAGGTCCTGCCAACCTGCCGCAGCCACACCTACTACCTGCAGGAGCTGGGCCTTGGGGGAAGTCTTCTTGAAATTTCCTAGGGGGTGGCTCTCAGTGGCCTGTAAGGCTAGCAAGACCCACCAAATGGAGAGAGACATCAGAGAGAGGAAGAGACATCAGCCTCAGGAAGCTGTTTGGTGGTCTCCTGTTTTATGGATGAGGCCTGGGGTGAGGATTTGCCTCAAGTAACATAGCTCTTCCTAGAACTCCTCCCTACAGCTTGGGCTTGGGATCTATCTGGGCTCAGCATGTGGGACCTGGGTGTGTTACCAGGGCTCTTTGTGCCTTAATTTCCACACCTGCAATGCCAATAGGTAGAGTCCTCTGCCTCAAGGCTGAGGGAAAGATGAAAAGTGATGTTTCAGTGCTGGCAGCAAACTGTGTAAGAGGGGAGCTTTGCCAGTATCTTTGGCAGAAGATGGAAGTGGGCAAGATCATGCAGCTGCTGCTGCTGGAGGCCTCTCTGGCCCTATTTTGCATAAGGGAAACTGAAGCTCAGGGCTGTGAGTCACACATTTGTCCGGTGACTACTTTCCAGGGACAAAAACCCAACTTAAACCTGCTTTATGAGAAAGCAGCTAGGACCCTCCTGCTTGGCTTGGCTTCAGAGCTCTGTCCTCGCTATTTCCACTCAGCACGCATCCCTCTGTCTGTTGGCCTCATTCTTCCCACCTTGAAAGGGCAGGTGGCTTCCTGCTGCCTAAGGGTCCTGAGCAAGACCCTTGTGGATCATAGTCCCAGAGGCAGGATGAGCATCCCTTCTAGCATCCTAATCCTTCATCCCAAGATGACCCTGAACCAACTACCCTGGACCAATCACTGTGGCTGGCAGAGGCGCTTAGATAGGCCAGGACTCCCATATCTATTGCTATATAACAGATACTTCTTAATTTTGTTTTGTTTTGTTTTATGGTGCTGGGAACTGAACTCAGGGACTTGAACAAGCTCTAACACTAAACTACATTCTTAGCCCTGTTCTTTCTTTCTTTCTTCCTTCCTTCCTTTCTTTCTTTCTCTCTCTCTCTCTCTCTTTCTTTCTCTCTTTCTTCTTTCTCTCTCTCTCTCTCTTTCTTTCTTTCTTTTTTTCCTTAAACCTATAGTTTAGGCATGGCTCTGTATTTCTTTTCTTTGGTGAGGAGGCTCATCTGGAGCAGGAGATTCATTCCCCAAATGCGTCATCGCGGGGCTGACCAATTGGTGCTGGTCACAGGGCTGCTTGAGCCTCCTTACAGCATGGTGGCTGGCTTCTAAGAACCAGCATGGCACTCCCACTCCTGGCACTTCCAGGAGTGGGAGTGCCAGGCTTCCCAAGGCCTTAGAGATGTCACTTTTGTATTCTGTTCCTCAGGCACTGAACTCAGATTTAAGGAGTAGATATGAAAACCTCACCTTTCCATGGGAGGAGTATCAATAAATTTGAGGGCCCTTACAGAGGCCAAAGCCTGTGCTTTGGACCTGAGTACTGGACCAGGTTGTTTTCATTCTTCTGGGGTATCTGCTGAGCACCTGAACACCAGAGGGCTCCTCCAAATCAGAACTCAGATCAAGGTGAGAACCCCAATGTCAGTATGGTCCTGTAATCCCAGTGGCTTGGGAGGGTGAGCCAGGAGGATGGCAAGTTCAAGGCTAGTCTCAGCAACTTAGCAAGGCCACAAGAAGCTTAGCAAAACTAGTGAGACCTCATCTCAAAATTTAAAAAAATAATAAAAAGGGCTGGGGATGTATCTCAGTGGTAAAGCACCCCTGGATTCAATTCCCAATACAAAAAAAATAAATCCCCACAAATAAATAAGCAAAACAACAACACAAACCCAGAAAGGCTGGAGGACTCTAAGTATACTATGCTATACTGGGTGGGTATTTAGGTAATATGGACATTCTTGGTGCTTATCCACATTTTCAAAACTGTTTAGAGGAATGGACATTTGTCTGCCCCGGTGTGCTGTAAGGATGCTGTCTGACGTGGCAGTGAGGACAAGCACAGCCCACTACAGAGATAAGATCATCCCAAGAGTATTCGATCATGAGAACAACTGGAATCCTGTTGTTGGTGTGCATGGCTTTTTCTTTCCCTTTGAGGCCTGGATTAACCCAGGTGAGTCTAAGCTCCGTGGCCACTCAGGGTCCTTCTATATTCATTGTTGCCCTGAGCCCTCCCAGAAACCACCTCATTCTTAGTTCCTCTAAGACAGTTACAGAGGGCAAGGGGAGAGCCAAGGCTAGCCCATTTGGTGACTTTGTGCAAACTTGGAGAAGGCCACATCCCTGAGGGTAGTGCATAGGCTGACTCTCCATGTATGTATATAGGTATTCATCAGGGCCTTTGTGCAGTGGACAACCTGTTCAACCAAACATAGCCATCTTCAGTGGGCAGCATGTTGCTTCAGCTTCTAGGGGGCTGAGAGTTCACAGATCCTTCAGAGTGCTGCCACAGACCACCTTCCCCTTGCTGATGGCCACCATTTCTGGAAGGGCTTCTGTGTGCCTGGCTCTGTGTTCCATGCACCAGCCTCAGTGATCTCTCAAATCCATGGGGTCCAGGAGTAAGGCCTCAGTCCCCAATGAAGCCATTTGACCTCTCCCCTGCAGCCTCCCTATCTGTAGCAGTCCCACAGTCCCCAGTGCTGTGCCTATAGTGTCCCAGCTGCCCTGACTCTCCTGCCCACCCTGCTGGGTTTAGAAGCTCTGCTATGTGTCCACATGCAGCTCGGTGCTGCCTCCTCCAGGAAGGATGCCCCAACTCACCCAGGCTGGGCTACTCCCCAGCAGACAGGTTGTTATCTTGAGGACAGGAACCAACTGGGAGTGCCCCCACGAGACCAGGTACAGAGCAGATGCTGCTAGCGATCTGTAAAATGCATGAATGTGACACAGGTCAAACTGATAACTCTTGCTCTTCTTTCTCTCTCTTTCCACTCACCAAATCAAGCTGTGACTCTGCACATGGAATTTGGCATCAGGTGACCTTGAGCTTAAACCCTGGCCAGCCAGCCATAGCAGACGCTACCTGTTACCCAATGTGTCTCCTGGGCCATGCCCACTTGGGGGGCCCTCAAACCAACTCCCAGCTGCTTAAGACTCCCTTTGGGGTCCTGTATCAGTCATGTTTTTTCTTTTCTTTTCTTTATTCTGATACTTTGATATCTGAGCCTCGCAGAGCCTGTAGGGACTGATGTGCCCCCTGCCCCTGCCAGGACTGGCCAGTTCCTAGAAATCATATAGGAGTCCTTGGAAGCACTCCTCTCAAATGCAGCACAACCAATCCTGATCCCACACCCACCAGCTCCTCTCCAGGGCTCTCACACTCCGGGCTCATCCACCTGTGCTCATCACCCCAGGGCCAGATAGCAGACAGCCAGAGAGATCTGCCTGCCCTCAAGCCTGCTGGAGTTCTTCCACCAGCCATCCTGCACCTGCTCACCTTGCTTCCCCTTCCTGTGAAGACACGAAGATCTCGCCCACAGATCCCTCCCTCCCTCTGCCTCTGACTGGTCCCAGTGCCACCCCATGTGACCTCCATGGCATGTTGTGTCCTCTTATGTTGGGAACTATGGGCACAAACTATGTTTTCACTGGCGGCCGTCTCCTGATCTGTGGGCCTCACCATGCTGAATAATAATAAAACATGGATGATTTTAAAACAGCATCAGGCTGGGGATGTAGCTCCGTGGTAAGCACTTGCCTAGCGTTTGCAAGACCTTGGCTTTGATCCTCAACACAAACCACAACAACAAAAATTTTAAAAAAATAAAATAACGAGAATAGGCCCAAAGGCCCTCTGGCCATGCAGGGAAGACCAGAGAGGCTGGAGAAGTGAATGCCCCATGGAGCAGCCCTTCATCAGTGACTGTCAGGAGCTGGCAGACAAATGCTCCCACTCCCTCGCCCCTCAGGTGGGATGATACTGGCACGATTGTCCTAGGAAGCAAGAAGCCAGAGCTGGTCTGGTGCTCACGGCTCCTGTGAAACATAAACAGACTCACAGATCAGAATCACATAAAGCCACCTCCTAATCTTGACTTGGCACTGAACGAACACGGCCACCAAGCAAATCATAAAACACCAACGTCCCTCGCATGTTGAATAAGATGAGCGGCTGCTGCTTCATTTGACCTGCAGGACCAGCCTCACTTTACCCCTCTGCGTCCTAATGAAACTTACTCAAGCATGGAGCTGCTCCCACTTCCTGAGAACGTCCCATCCGGCTCTGCTTCCTTGGACCCCCCTCAAGAGCACCAACACAAGCCCAAGTCCTAGTGTGAGTCTGTCTTAGTACTGTCTGCCTTGGATGCCCTAGGTTTTCCCATGGAGTTTGCTCTCACTCGTTGCAGCAAGTCTTTGAACCCAACTTTATTGATGTGGTTCTGGGAGTCCTTGGTGGGTTGGAGTAACAGCTCCCAAAGTCCCTCTGCAGACTAAGTTGTAGTCACCTCCAGACCTGTGCTGCTTGCTGACAAACCCTGCTTATTAGGCGTCCGTGTTAGTTAGATGTCTTTCTATTACTGTGACAAAATACCTGAGATCATCAACTTATAAGGAGAAAAGCTTTATTATGGCTTATTATGGCTCATGGTTTCAGAGGTCAGTCCATCGTCGCTTGGCCCTGTGGCCTTTGGGCCTGTGGTGAGGCAGAACATCATGGCGGGGACACATGGCACAGAAAGCTGTTCACAGCAGCCAAGAAGCAAAGAGAGAGCAAGAGGAGGGGCCAGGGTCCTAACGTCCCCTTCAAGGGTACCCCACAGATGGCCTAAATTCCTCCCACTAGGCCCTGCCTCCTAAAGGCTCCACCACCTTCCAGTAGGACCACAGCCTGGAGACCAGGTCTTAAATACGTGGGCCTTTGGGAACACTTACCCAAACCACAACAGTATCCTAGGGGAGCTGCCCTAAAGCATCATGAACTGAGACCTTAAACAACAAAAGAATCCTTGGCACTACTTGGCTTGCAGCTGAATCACTCCAACCTCTACCTCCATTATCACATCTCTGTCTTCTCTATTAAATTTTTTTTAGTTGTAGATGGATGCAATATCTTTATTTTATTTATTTATTTTTTATGTGGTGCTGAGGATCGAACCCAGTGACTCACACATGGGAGGCAAGCGCTCTACCACTCAGCCCCAGCCCCAGCCCTGTCTTCTCTTCTTATCTGGAAATGGGTTATTGGATTTAGGGCCCAGCCTAATTTAATAGGACCTCTTTTTCTTAAATAATACTATCTGCAAAGTTTATAAATAAGATGTTCTGGACAAATATGAATTTGGTGATAGGGAGGACACTGTTCAATCCATCACAATCTGACCCAACAAAAAAGTCATTTGGGTCCCATGTTCAAAATAGATTTACCCAGCCCAACATCCCCCAAAGTCTTAACTCATTCCAAAAGAGAAGAGGGAAGGGATGGAGGGGTCTGCTAAGGTTTGATAAGTGTCCTTCAGGGACCCATGTGTTCAAGGTACATTCTCCAGTGGCTCTGTTGGGAGGTGGTAGAACTTTTAGAAGATGGGGCCCAATGGGAGGTCCTTAGGTCACTGGGGCTGTGCCCCCATCGGGGATTGTGGCACCCCAGCCCCTTCCTCCTTCTCTTGTTTCCTGCTCATGAGGTGAAAAGTGTGCTCCACCACATGCTCCCCCCACTCCCCATTGCCATTTGATACACCCACCAGAACCTAGAGCCATGGATCCACCCTATCTTGGACTGGAACTCTAAACCTGGGAGCCCAAATAACCCTTTTCTCTATATATGTTGATTTTCTCAGGTATTTCGTTATGGCAATGGAAAGCTGATGAACACAGGGTTACTTAGTCCAAAGTAAATCTGCAATCTAGCAGGCAGTCCCATTAGGTGCTGTGGCTGAATGCTGTGTCCTCTGGGCCTGGGGTGGTGGCCTGCTTTCTGGGGCCTTGGGAACAGCAGGGGCCCTGCCTTCTCTGGCTTGCCTTTGCATGTGTGGCTCTGCCCTCCAAGCCAACATGCCTTCATCCATCTATGGGCCTTTTAGTCCAGGCTGGCAGTGTTTCTGCTGGTGTGACATTCTCAGCTTGTTGGCATCCCATGTAAATCACAGAGGTCCGTGCCTCTAGACAAGAGGCTCCTGTGCAGGTCCTTCCCGGATAATTCCATCTCTGTTCCTGGATTCTGAGATGGTCGACTGGATCCAGGAGTCACATCCCTAAACTCTTCAACAAAATATTCAATAACGCTTTTGGTGTTGTTTTCAGACCACAACTATTCAGCAGTGAAGTTCCTAATTTTAGCAATTTGGACGTGCTGAAGACATCTCAAATCACCAAGGGCTGGTTTCTTTTTTACTCAACATTTCCTTCCTCAATTCATCTCTTTGCTCTCAATTGTTACTACAGCAGCAAGAAGCAATCAGACCACATCTACCCACTCCACCTGGAAATCTCCTTGGCTCAGTATCCAAGTTCATTGCTCACAAGTTCAACTTTCCACCCAGCAGCCAAGTTTACCGCCACTCCATAACAAAGCTCACTTTTCTGCCAGTGCTCAATGATTTTTTTCCTTTTGAGCCCTCATGAGAAGCACCTAAATGTTCACATTTCAACTAATATTCTATTCATGAGGATAGATTCATTCTCTAAGATGGTGAGAGCTCTTTCTATGGTTATCCTTGTTTCTTTCTAAACCCTCATGAGGAGAACCCTAAATAAATGTCCATATTTCCACCAACAATCACTTGAGCTGGGCGCGGTGGCTCAAGCCTGTAATCCCAGCGCTTAGGGAGGCTGAGACAGGAGAATCGCGAGTTCAAAGCCAGCCTTAGCCATGGTGAGGTGCTAAGCAACTCAGTGAGACCCTGTCTCTACATAAAACACAAAATAGGGCTGGAGATGTTGCTCAGTGGCCGAGTGCCCTGTACCAAGTTCAATCCCCAGTACTAAAAAAAAACCAAAAAACTAACAATCACCTGAAGTCAATCCAGTTCTGCTATAGCAGAATATAGCAGATTGGGTGATTCAAAAACAATAAAAAATCTCTTGGTTCTGGAGGCCAGAAAGTCTAATATCAAGGTGTTGGCATTGGCAAGGGCCTTCTTCCTGTATTATAATCTGGCAGAAGTCAGACAGACAGAGAGAGAGAGGCTTAAGTCATCCTTTCATAAGGACCCCACTCCATGATAATACCATTGATTAATTAATGAGGGTACAACCCTCATGGCCTACTCTCCCCTTAAAGGTCTCATCTCTTCACACTGTTACAAAGGTTATTAAGTTTCCAACACATGCTTTTGGGAGGACATATTCAAACCATAGCACTGGGTTTTTTTCTATCAAGCCCTTTATCGTTGATTTTCCATGACTATCATGAAATACCTGAAGCAGGCTAACTTGGTGAAGAAAAGAGGGTTGTTTGATTTTTTTTGGTACTGCCAATTGAACTCAGGGGTACTCGGCCACTGAGCCACATCCCCAGCCCTATTTTGTGTTTTATGTAGAGACAGGGTCTCACTGAGTTGCTTAGTGCCTCACTGTGGCTGAGGCCGGCTTTGAACTCGCAATTCTCCTGTCTCAGCCTCCCTAAGTGCTGGGATAACAGGTGTGTGCCACTGCACCTGCTATAAAAGAGGTTTATTTAGCTCACTATTCTGGAGGTTCAAGGGCATGAGCTCTGGGCATACCCCCAGTCACCGATAACTTCCCACTAAGCTTGACCTCTTAAATGTCCCACCTCCTACCACCACATTGAGAATTAACACATAGACCTTTGGAGGGATAAATAACATCCAAACTGGAAGTGGAGACTGTCATGCTAAGTGAAATAATCCAACCCCCAAAACCAAAGGTTGAGTGTTCTCTCTGACATGCAGATGCTAACTCACAATAAGGTAGGCGGGGATAGAAGTACTTTGGATTAGACAAAGGGGAAGGAAGGGAAGGGAGAAGGAGGGGAATAGGAAAAACAGTGGAATGAATCAGGTGTCACTTTCCTATGTTCATATATGAATACATAACCGGGGAAACTCTACATCCTGTACAACCACAAGAATGGGAAGTTATACTCCATGTGTGTATGGTATGTCCAAATATGCTCTGCTGTCATGCATAACTAAAAAGAACAAATTTTAAAAATTAAAAAAAAAAAATCCAAACCATGGCGCCCCTTGGAACCCTCCAGCCTCTGTTACCCAAGGCCAAAGCCATTTCCACAGTTTCAAGCATTTGCCATAAGACACCCTACTCTCTGGTACCAAGCTGTCAAGTTCGCACACTAAGATTGCCGTGCAAATGACCACAAGCTCGATAATCTACTCTGTTTGGGGCTAGAAGTCTGCAAGGGACGCATCTTTAAGCCTGAGCTTCCTCTCAGAGCTCCAGGGGAGGGTCCTTCCTAGTTTCTGGCTGCTTCCAGAAATCCTTGGTATTCCTTGGCTGCATCATGTCACTCTGCTCCTGGCGTCCTGTGGCTTCCTTCCCATGTGTGCCTCTGCGTGTCCTCTCCTCTTCTCACCAGCACACCCGTCATTGGATTCAGGGCCCTTTCTAATCCAGCGTGGCTGTCCTAGCTCTCCTTCACATCCATTCTGCCTTGGCATCCATCTTTTTTGCATCCCCTGCTCGTCACACATGACCTACAGATTTTGAGACAGTCTCCACCCAATTCCCCTTTTCGATAGATAAGCCCCCATATCCTGGACCACTCGACCACGCCTGCTTTAACTCTGGTGAACTTGACAGTGTAACCCAGCACTTCAAGTGAAGTGAAGCCCCCACCCTTCAAATTAACCAATCCAGCCCTGTCTCAGGAAACCCACCTCGGTAACCAACTGGGCCCCAGCAGAGGCTCAGGTCCCCAGGTCCCGCTGTCCTGCTCCTTTCCCACTGGTTGAGCACCCATGTCCCAAATGCGCCCTCTTTCCCCAGTGGCCTCTCTGGGGTACTTTGAGTACTGGTCAATTTACCTTTCTGGTCTGTGTGCCCCTGACTGTGCTATACGGTTTTTTGGGGGGGATACTGAGGATTGAACTCAGGGGCTCTTGGCCACACCCCCAGCCCTACTTTGCATTTAGAGACAAGGTCTCACTGAGTTCCTTAGTGCCTTGCTTTTGCTGAGGCTGGTTTTGAACTTGAAATCCTCCTGCCTCGGCCCCGCAAGCTGGGATTACAGGCCTGTGCCTGGCTGTGCTACACTAACTACACCTCGTCCAATTTAAATACCTCACTCCACAAACCCCAACCGTGACTTTATCTTGATTAAACTGGTTACATCGGCAAAGACCTTATTGTCAAATAAGGTCACATACTGAGGTTCCAGGAAGATATGGATTTGAGGGACACTAGTCAACTCGTTCTACCTGTATTAGTTCCATCCCTTCTCTGCCTCGCTTTCTGCTCCCATATTGGATCAACTGCCAATTAAATTCCTTGCATTCTAAAGCAAGGAGCTGAGCCTGCTACTAGGAGAGTCCACCTAAGACATGGCCCCCCTGTGCTGAGCAGTGGGGTACCCCTCTGTGAGGCAGGGTGGGACCCTAGCCCCTTCCTCTGAGCTGCGGCAAGGGAAGAGGGCTAAATCCTGCAGGGACCTAGGCTTAGGGCCTCATGCAGCCTGGTGGCCACTTCCTGACTCTTGGAAATGGCGTGCTTTGAATGAGCCCCCAAATTATCCTTATTAGAAATGGATAGGCTGTTGAGGCATCAGCAGTTTCCCAATGCCCTATGGGGACAGAAATTATTATGGGGGTAGATGATTTATTTCTTTGAGTTTGGATAAAGAAATGGAAAACTGTGCTCACTTTCTGGGATGTACGTAGCATGTATAGTGGGCAGAGCTTGAAGGTTTGGGGGTGGGAGTAGTAAAGACTGAGCTTCCTGAAGGGCAGGCCTGTCCCTCACAGGAAGGAGGAAGGATTTTGTCCCTCTTAGAGATGCTGTGAGCCTGTATTATGGGTGGGAGAAACATAGCCAAGGCAGAACCTTCTGGAGGGAACAGGCTGGTCTGTCCAAAACAGTGGCTGCGAGGTGGTGCATGGCAGCAGTTAGCAGTGTTAGGGTATCGGCCAGCCAGACACGGACACCTCATGCAGCCAGGAAAATCCTTTATTCAGGGGAGTGGGCGCCCGGGCGAAGGAAAGAGGAAAAAGAGAGAGAGGGGACACTACAAAACCGCTGGGCGAGCCAGGGATTGGTCACTTTAAAATCCGGGACAGATAAGCAGTAGAGGTCTTCTTTTGATGTGCTAACCTAAGCAGTTAGGCTTTGTTTCCCAGGTGGAAGATTCGGGAGAGGAACCCCCTGGGGCAGTAACTGCCTTGGGCTTTCAGAGAGGGGATGTGAAAATTACAAAAGGGCTGTTTTTTACCTTACAAGCAGGAGATCAGACATCATGTGAAATGTACCTGCTCACATCACTGCTTTAGATGAAATCCCTTCCTGTGTTTGGGCCTCACTGGGAGACTCTTCCTTCCAGATTCCAGATTTCCTGAGCTCGGGAATAGCTCACTCCTTCCATAGCCGTGTGACTTTCTGTTATGGTTTGTATCTGGAATGTCCCCCCAAAAGTTCATGTGTTGAAGGCTTGGTCCCCTGTGCTGCAGCGTGCAGAGGTGAAGCTTTTGAGAAGTGATTGGATCTCTGACCTCATTTGGGATTGCAGTTTGAATGGACTATCAGGAGGCGGTGGAAACTGTAAGGGGTGGTGTTGCTTTGATAAGAGGGAGGGAGGAAAAGGCCACGTGGCTTCTCCCAATCTCCCCAGGCCCCGGGGTGTAGGTAAAAATTTGCTTCGCCCCGTCTCTGGGCGAGGAGCAAAAAACACCAGTTTATTCTAGAAACTATAGAAGCTTAAATACACTCTTGGACCAATCAGATCCAAAGGTCACAAACAAAGGGGTGCTCTTTGGCAAGAGCACAGTCTATTAGCATAGAATGGGGAAGGATGGAAGGGAGGGGTGAGAAGGTATGGAGATGCTCCTACAGGGTGGGACCTATTTGAAGGGACTACGTGCTTGGGCGCATGCTCTTTGGAAACCATACCTTGCTCCTGCCTGTAAGGAGCATCTGCCAGACATGCTGGAACTCACTAGGTTGCCGGCTGTAAGGAACAGCAGCCACAGGCATGCTTAGTCATGTCTGGACACAATTGATAAGGACCATCACCTAGAGACAGAACGACACTGGAGTGTGGGAACAAGGACCACCAACTTGGAACTGTATACAAACTGCTTGTCCTGCCATATCAGAGAGCTTCGCTTTGAGGACATCAGGGAGACTGGCCGCCTCATCCATCCCCAGATCAGCTCCACCATTCCCTGACGTCCAACTGTCTGCTGGAGAGAACCACTGGACAACAGCAACATTCACTCTTTGCCTAAGAGAAGTCGCAGGGCACCGGAGGTATTCTGGGGCTCGTGGTTGCCCTGGGATTGTATGTTGTGTTTGCTGTGTTTAATTAGTGTGAACTATTTGCATTTGATAATCGATGTGATCAAATACACTTTGGCATTCAAAGACAATCCACCTCCCAGTAATTATTTTTTTTTAAATTTTTTTAGTTGTAGATGGACACAATATCTTTTATTATTTTATTTATTTATTTTATGTGGGGCTGAGGATCAATCCCAGTGCTCCACGCATGTGAGTCAAGCGCTCCACCACTGAGCCACAATCCCAGCCCTCCCAGTAATTATTAAAGAGCTGCTCATGACACTACCCCTGCCTCCTCTCCTCCCGCC
>PVHX01024631.1:0-23681 GCA_004024805.1 Geosciurus inauris | reverse complement strand
CAAAAAAAAAAAAAGTGAGTCACTAAGCAACTCAGTGAGACCCTGCCTCTAAATAAAATACAAAACAAGGCTAGGGTTGTGGCTCCGTGGTCATGTGCCCCTGAGTTCAAACCCCAGTACCAAAAAAAAAAAAAAGTATAAGATGTAGATGTGTGGCAAGGCTTCTGGAATCAGGTATCTCCATTGATAACCTTTTAAGTAGGAAACAAGACTTGTTTAATTGCTGAGCTGGAGCTGGATGTGACTATGAACCCATGGCCATGGCTCCATCTCTCCTTAGGCAACAAGAACTTGCTAGAAATTGGTATACCTCAAAGTCCCATCACCTCCTCTGAGCTGCTTTTAGAGCTTCATGTAGACACTTTCTGACCTCATATAGTACATTGGATGGCAGGCAAGTCCATTTTTAGCACTCTGAGATGTTCCTTCTCAGATAATGAGTTGAACTCCAGGCATTATGTCACCTGTCATGAAGACACTGATGGCCTTTAAGAGGTTGAGGGAGTCCAGAAGGTTCTCCATTTTTGCACTCGGGCCTTGTTGCAGTTTTCTCTCACAGGAGCAGCTATCTGTAGGTCTGACCATGAAGTACTCGGTGGCCCACCACAGTTGTCAGGGTCAGGTCCAGAGTGAGGCCTCTGTGGTTCTACCATCTTCACTCCCTTCTCCAGCACAGCACTCTAGTGTGCATGAGCCACTCTGACCCACACACTCTTTTTTAAAGTTTTTTTTTTTTCTTTTCTATTTGTCAGTGGACTTTATTTATATGCTGTGCTGAGGATCGAACCCAGTGCCCCACATGCTAGGCAAGTGCTCTACCACTAAGCCACAGCCCCAGCCCCACGCACTCTTTTTTTTTTATAAGATTTTTTTAAACTTTTATTTTATTTATTTATGTATTTGGTATGTGGTGCTGAGAATCGAACCCAGTGCCTCACATGAGGCAAGTGCTCTATCACTGAGCCACAAACCCAGCCCCCCCACGCACTCTTGACTGCTGCCTCCTGCTTCACCTGGTCCCTTTCTAAAGTGCACCCTTCCTTCTTGGTACCTGCTACCCGTTCTCCAGCACTCTCCCTTGGTTCCCCAGCAGGATTAGTGCCCCCTGCACAGGCCCAGGGTACCCCATACACCCACCTTTATGCACTACCACCAGGGTTGTCCTGAACAAACTCTTTACTCTTTAAGTTTGTGAAGTAGGGACCTGTGTTTGCTACTACGACTATTTACTGCTAATGATGGTAACAAACACTAATCCTATCACCAGCGTTCCAGGCCTGGAATTCGGAACAGTCTAGGCATTACCTCATTTACCCCCACATCACCCTGGAAAGTAGGGACTATTATTATCTTTTCCTTAAAAAGAAAGGTTAAGTCAACCAGCATGCCTCAAAAATGGCAATGTATGGGAGACAAAGGAGGACTGAGGAACTGTCCTGGATGAAAGGAGGCTGGAGGCACATGACAGTGGAATGCAGTAGGTGGCCCTCTGTTCTGCAAGAGGTAGACTGAGACGTTGGCCACAATTGGAATGTGGACAGAGGATTAGATAATAGTGTCAGGTGTCCTGGATATGATCATCCAGCTGTGGTCACAGAAGAGAATGTCCTTGTTCTTAGAAGATATCATGGGCCAATTGGCCTTATGCTTTTATTTTTAAATGGATTTGCCAAAGAAAAATATATGTATTCATATAAAGAACTATAAAGTAAATGTGGCAATGGTTATTTTTAAAGTATATGTGTTGGTGCTGAGAGAGTGGTGCTAGTGATTGAACTCAGGTCTTGCCATGCCAGGCAAGCACATTCTACTGAGCTACAGCCCCGGCGCCATTTTAAATTTTGAGACAAGGCTGCTAAATTGCCCCATCTGACCTCAAACTTGCATCCCTTCTGCCTGCATTTCCCAAACAGCTGGGCTACAGGTGTGCACCAAACCTGATGGTGTCCTATCAGCTGTAGAAGCCCTTGGCTGTGTGTGCCTGCTGAAGAATTAATGTGCCAAAGGTGCTCCTCCAAGGTGTGGCTTCTCACTTCTGTGCTCCTGGCCCTTTCCACCTGGCTGTCCACTACAGACACTGGCCTCACACCTCCCTCAGTTTTGGACACAATCCTGCCTTTGACTGTTACTCAGCAAACACCATCCACGTCTCAGCCATCATCCTTCCTCTTGTCATGCGACTTCCTGGGCATTCTCCTGACTGAGTAGCCTGAACCAGGGGTGGGTCAGGCAGAACGAAATGATGGGCTGTCTTTATTTGCTGTAAAGTGGGACCTCATTTAACATGCATACAAAGGTGGAAGCAGAGCTGCCTTATTAAAACACTTAACTCCTGACATCCATACATTCCGCCTTCTTCAAGAAAGAATGTAAGTTAGAAAAAAATCTTTCATTTGAATTCTGGGAAAAATATAAAAGTTTTATTCTAGGGAGCGTTCAGAATTCTTGAGAAAAAAATGTAAGGAACTATGTAGATAAATAGGAGCAAGGACAGAGGGATGGGAAGATTAAATGAAGTATGAGAGGAGAACCCTCTTTATTCCTGGGTATATTGCCTATCTTTCCAGGAATTTCCAGCAGGGACACCACTGCCTCAGGCACCCAGAGGACCTGGTTAATATCTCCCCTCTGTCCACAAGGCCTGTGTTCTGGACCATCTCCTTTCTGGCAGGGCCCAGCTGGAGTCTCCATCTTGGGCCCTCAGCCTAGCTGTCCCATCTGCAACCCTGCCTCGTGCATGTTTCCCTTGTAGAGCTTTAGCAGCTCCCGCTTACCACCGATGACGTTAAGGTGATGTATTTATTTTTTGTCTTCCATTAAAGAATCTTTATTTTCTTCTTAAGAATCTATTTACGAGCCGGGCACAGTGGCTCAAGTCTGTAATCCCAGCACTTAGGGAGGCTGAGACAGGAGAATCGCAAGTTCAAAGCCAGCCTCAGCCATGGCGAGGCGCTAAGCAACTCAGTGAGACTCTATCTACATAAAACACAAAACAGGGCTGGGGATGTGGCTCAGTGGTTGAGTGCCCCTGAGTTTAATCCCCAGTACCAAAAAAAAAAAAAATAAGAATCTATTTACTATATATCATATTGAAGGTTTAACGCAAAAAGTTTCTTTTTTCAGCACAGGCCCTCGGGTAGACTGGCCTGGTCTGTAGCATACACAGCATCCTGCCTCCCTCACCTCGTCCCCTCCACCAGCAATCTCCTTTCAGAATTCCTGGAGTCCACTCTGCCCCTGGCACTCCCTTTGTTAAGTTTGTCTTTCCAAGCTTAGGGTTTTCATTGTGCTGGCCTAGTGGGTCTCAAGCCACAGATGCTCAGCACATGTTTGTTTGCTGGTTGATTGATGGGGTTTTTGTGAGGTTGGGAAGTTGATGAGGTGGACCCTTCTTCCAGAAAGGTGACTTCTAACAGCAGGAGCTATAAGCTAGGTGTGCTCCCCAAAGAGCAGAGAGGCCAGTGCCAGTTGCAGGCAGCTTCTTGTGAATACCTCATTACTTATGGCCCTCCCTCAAGGTATAGACCTGGTGTGGGCCTGGAATCCTGTGCTCACATCTCTGGGTCTCTTTGTCTTTCAGATTGCAGAGCCTGAGGCCTGTGATCAGATGTATGAGAGCTTAGCACGACTCCATTCAAACTACTATAAACACAAGGTGAGTGGGCTGCAGCCTTTTATATCCCAGCCTCTGTTGCTGGACCAAAAACATTGAAAATCTGATTATACAATGTTTTGTAAAGAATGGCAGTTTTCTTACTTTTAGATACAACCAGCAATTTCAACCAAGCCAACAAAGGTGCCTAGTAGAGGTTTTAGGTCACATAAATAAAAGCTTTTTAAAATTATGAATAATAGCCATATATTTTATATGCCATTGTGTGCTCCTGGGAGTGTGTGATAGCCATTGGTCTCATACGTATTTTCCTATCCACTCTGATGGACCTGATACTTCACACTCTGTGATAAAGATGGGGTGACTGGGAAAGTCCCATTAGACAGAGCTGTGCTTTTGCTCAGCCCTGACATGACTACTGTGGACTTCTACTTAGCATGGTTTTCCCAGACTTGAAAAATATGTTCAGTAACTCCACAAATAGACATGGCCAAATGGAAAGCCTACATGCAAAAGAGATTTCTTCTCTAAATCCTCTCTACTCAAAATGTGATCTGTGAAGCCGGGCGTGGTGGCGCACGCCTATGATCCCAGCACTTTGGGAGGCTTAAATGGGAGAATCACAAGTTCAAAGCCAGCCTCAGCAACGGCGAGAGGTGCCAGGCAACTCAGTGAGACCCTGTTTCTACATAAAACACAAAATAGGGCTGGGGATGTGGCTCAGTGGTTAAGTGCCCCTGAGTTCAATCCCCAGTATCAAAAAAAAAAAAAAGGTCTGTGAACAGCAGCTTGAGCATCACCTGGAAATGAGTTAGAAATGCAGAATCAGGGGCACCACCCAGAACCAGGGCCTTCCCCAAAGAGTTCAATGCATTTCCCCCGGGGGATTTGTTTGCACATTCAAGTTGGAGTTGCCTGCTCAGGACAGTATTGGTTATTGCAAGAACTAGTGTTGACCTCAAGGTGGCACTGCTCTTCTTGCCTCTGGATGTCCAGGGGCCTGGTGAACTGGTCAGAGGGCAAAGCTGGTATGCTGTAGAACTAATCTGCTCCCTACATTCTCTCTCCTGCCCCTGTGCCAGTACCCTCGCCCCAGAGACACCACCTTCAGTGGCCTATCCGTGGAAGAGTACAGACTGATTCTGTCCACAGGTATTGAAAACACATTTGCCCTTTCTGGTTGGTTTGTAAGTGACTCTTTTGAGTTTGAGAAACCTAGAGGGATTATCTAATAAGACAAAACTGTGGTGATGGAAAGCCTTTGTGGAATAGCCCAGAGGAAATTCTGAAGCTGCAGGGCTCATGCTTTTTGGCCATAGAATGTAGAGAAGGTCAAAGGCATGATTTAGAAAAGAAAATCCATCTTTAATGCTGTTAATTTCAAAGCTGGGCAGCAGGGAGCAGGGGAATACGTATTTGCCAAATGGAAGTCATTGAAATTGGGATGGAAGGAAAATTATTTTATTTTTATGGTCCTGAGGGGGTCTTATAAACAATGAGGGTTTTAATTAAAACAAAAAGCCATTCAATAAACGTGTATGGGGATATCCGTTTATGAGTTATCTGACCCAGGGGACACGGTCTGTGGGTTAGATAGGGGTCTGACTGTATGTTTTGGAGTCATTGATAGACCCCAGTTAACAAGAAAGGAAACCCTCTGCCTAGCCCAGCCCCTCCTTACTTCCCCATATCCATTGTCACTAAAAGGAGGTGGGGGCAGGGGAGCCAGGGTCAAAGTAGGCAGGTACTGGAAAATTACTATTTTTATTGCCAGGGATATTATATACAAAAATAGGCTAACCTTTTCTGGCAGGGCATGACCCTGAAACATTTGCCATCTGGTACTCTAGAAATTTTTCTTCCTCTTCTGGCAGCTTTTAGCGACTAAGTTTTAGGGATTTGACCTTCTAGAAAACTTTTACCCTTCGGAGCAGATTAAAACTTGGTGGTGTCACCTGCTGTTTGTTGTGTGTTGACTCTCGGGAAAACCGGGATGAAGATATTTTGGCCAGGCAGAATCACTTTATTGGCATTTTTCCCCTAATTCATTAATTTACTTCCATGTCCCTGATCCTTAGAATTACCAGCATTAGCACCCAGTGTCATTGTGAGGGTCTAGAGAGTTTAAGCAAAGTTTGAGCTTGAAATTAGGATGGGAAACAAGCTCCAGAGGCCCTGCCTCTGCCACTTAAGCTCTCAGGAGGCCTCTGAGTGGGCCAAAGGCAGAAACAAGGCCTGGAAGATGCCGCCTCCCACTGAGCTGCCACTTGTTCTGGCGGGGAATTCGGCTCTAGGAAATTTTGCTGATAGTTTGTTTTCAGACAAGCCTCATATTTTTGTTGCAACTTTGTAAAGGAAGCTTATCAGATGTTTCTTCTGATGGGACAAGAAGAGACCTGCAGCACCATACGGTGAGAGACTTTGAGGGCCTGGCAGCCATGTAGGTGGACAGGGATCCTGCAGTGTCATGAAAAGTCCCCGGGTGAGAGGCTGTACTCACAGCTGAAGTACAGTGCCCCAGATCAGTCAAGAGCCCACTGACCACAAGCAGGAATAAATAACATTTGTTGCCTCTTTTGTTCAAAAAAGAAATTCTTTTTCTCTGGAAGCTTTGTTAACGGGTGAAAATTTGGGCTATGAGAGTCAAAGCATACTATGAGAATTAGGTTACCTAAGTCTAAAATGCAGGTGAAACTAGTTTTCATGAAACTTAGCCCTGGAGACACTGTAGACCAATGACCTTCTGGGGGAGAATTTGCCCCTCCCATGGGGACATGTGTCCATGTTTGGAGACATTTTTAGTTGTCATAGCTGGTGGGAACAGGGATGCTATTAGCATCTAGTGAGTAGAGGTCAGGATGGTGCTACACATCCTACAACATACAGGACAGCCCACCACAAAAAAATTACCTGGCTCAAAAACGTCAACGGCATGAAGATCAAGACCCTGCTTTGAGCCGTGAGCGGTGGCGCATGCCTGTAATCCCAGCACTTAGGGAGGCTGAGACAGGAGAATCATGGGTTCAAAGCCAGCCTCAGCAACGGCGAGGCGCTAAGCAACTCAGTGAGACCCTGTCTCCACATAAAACACAAAATAGAGCTGGGGATGTGGCTCAATGGTTGAGTGCCCCTGAGTTCAATCCCGGTACCAAAAAACAAAAAATAAAAAACCTCACTTAGGTTGCTAGGTGTAAGGGTGGGGGGTGTTCTCAAACAAGGGTCCTACTAGCTCTTAACAGCCCTCCTGCCTTTAGTTACCTCCATTGTTTCTCTAATCCTCACAACTTTTGATGTGTGTGCTTTTGTCTTCATTTTACAGGTCAGGAACCCAAAGCTCAGAGGGTTCAGGGATTTGCTTGAGATTCCTGGGGGAATGACTATCAGGGATTCAGGTCCAAGTCCACCCACTTCCCTCCCCGTGCTGCTCAGCTCTGCAGCATGCAGTGGACCCACATCTCCAGGGTCCTGATCCAGTTGCCCCACTTCCTAGCTGTGTGACCTGAGCAAGTTGCTTATCCTCCCTGTGCCTCAGTTTCCACATCTGAAGTATGGTGATAGTAAGGTCTGTGTGGAGTGGACGGGTTTGGCAGTAAAGTCATGGTCTGCATAGCTGACACTACAGTGCCATTTCTTTGCCTTCTGTGGAGCAAGCTTGTCCTGCTTAGGTCCTGAGGGTGAAGAGGGGACAGGTGACCACCGTATGTATTATGCTCAGTCACCATGAGCAGTCATTCCCATGGTAACCTCATGTGACCTGGTTTTCAGAGGCTGGTCCACATTTTTCTTTTTAGAAACACACTCTGGAAGCAGGGTGTGCTTGCCAGTGAACATACAGGGTCCATCCATGTAATCAAGTTGTAGACTTCAGTGTCTTTTTCTTTCCCTCCTTGCACAGACACTTTGGAAGAGTTTAAGGAAATGGATAAGGGCATGTGGAAGAAACTGCAGGAGAAGTTTGCCCCCAAGAGTCCCGAGGAGAAGCACAAGGCCTGGGCCCGGGTCTTATCTCGCCCGCGTACCTAAGTGTGGAGTTTCATACGTTGCCATTGTTAATAAAACCACCCAACTTCCCCTTGACCTCACAGTTTGGAAATCTCACCCAGCCCTCACTAAAAGGAAGACCCTGCCATGGTAAAGCAAATTTCTGCCCCAGTAAGGATGCTGTGTGAGTGCCCACCAAGACGGGACAGGAGAGGGAAGGCTCCTGGGGAGAGGAAATGCAGGTCCTTTCTGGGCCTGGAAGGAGGCTGGCAGGGACTCCACATAGGTGCTTCCTGACAGCCCTGGGAGCTGTACCATGCCAGCAGGGTCTGGTGGCCCCAGCAGGGTTCTCAGGCTCCCTGTTGTTATAGGAACTGCTGGGAGGAAGCCAAAACCAGCAGCAAATATCTAAAAGGGCATCCTGCTAGAAACAGCAGTAGGAAGGGGGTGAGGCCAAGAGATGCAAATCCTGTTTGTACCCGCTGACTCAGAAGGACAGAACACAAACCTCTGCCCCTGGCCTGTGTGTTCAGTCGTCTTAAGGGACAGCAAAGCTCTAGACAGGCTTGGCCAGGTGGAACCTGAGGTTGTGTTTCAGCACTAGACAGGTTCTGTGGAAGGCCACAGGACAGAGGCACTGCAGGCCATGGACACAAGGCTGTACCACCTATGGCACCTTGGCTTGTACTAGTAGACATTCCCAAGTCCCACCTGAGCTTCCTTCTGTCAGGAGCACTGCTGAGAGAAGGGGCAAGCCAGGGCAACAGCACCCCTCTAGGTACAAAATGGGACTGGGCTTCTAGAGTCTTTGGGGTGTTTTGAAATGCACAGAATAAATTATTAAGAATTACAGTGGAAACCAGAAATAGCAGTTCTATCCAGGGAGCCCTATTGGAAATCACTGTGGGACAGGTGTCACTCAGACCATCTCCTGAGAACCCAAGAGAGCAGCCCAGCAGATCATGTTCCTATGCTCTGCCACTTAATCCCCCACAGTCTCTAGGTGAGTACAACAGACACATCCCTTTTTAATGGACTAGAGTTCTATTAATTTATTTAAAGAAATTAACATATTAGTTCTTGAGACAAAGGCTTTGTAAAACATTACACCAAAAGGAAAAACAGTCAAAAAACAGCCATTCTCACACAGCTCGGACCTTGTCCCTTGCACACAACTTCCCCAAGAAGCCCAGGGTGAAGCCCCGGAACAAGACCATCCATTCTTGAGTCATCAGGCCACCCAGACAGGGCTATGAGGTCTGCGCACTGTCCCAGCAGATCAAGGCACAGGGGGAGCTGTGCAGCCACATAGGCTGGACACACACCCTGGAATAAGTTAAATAACACAGCCCTAAAATTGCTAGTAACAGCATTACTACCACTGCCCCCAGAGGCAGGCAGCAACCAAAATGTAGTGCTTGGAGATAAAGAGGTGACCCCACTCCTAACCCCCCACAAGGAGGACTACAAAGGAAAGTCAGTTATTGCTTTGAGGGACAAAGGTCTCAAGGACTTTCCCTAAGGCATTAAGGTAAACTGAGTCCCGGTGAATTTCCGAGTCTCTCGTGGGCTCTAGGCAGGACTGTCAGCTCTAAGGCTCCCCCTCCTTGCTGCTCAAAGCCTGGGCTGGAGAGGGGGCAACTGGCAGAGTAGGAGCAGGAGACTGGGTGGGCACCTAGCCTGGAGAACCTGGCAGGCCCATCAGGCTCCTGATCCAAGGCAAGGGGCAATATTGGTCCCGGTCACAGTCTCCAGTGACAAAGATCCCCTCTTGGGGCTTCCATGGCTCTCCTCAGCGGCTCATGCAGTTCTGGACATCCACAAAGCCCAGGCGCTGCCTGCGTTTCCGCTGCTCTGTCATCTGGGGTTAAACAGATGCCTGGTCAGGCCACCCAGCACCCCTCCCACTGTGAGCCCAGCTGCTATTCAACATTGGTGACAGGCCCACCCCTCAGGGTGCTGCACAGATGCCAGCTTTCAAACCCTCATTTTCAATTAGTGTGTCACAAACCCTTGATTTGGTGCAGCTGGGAGACCACCCTGCTGCAAGAGGCGCTACCTCATTGTGTAGTCACTGCCAGGTGCAGAGGAGGAAGCTCTGGGCAAGAGGGCAATCTAAGAAGCAGGGTGCTTCAGACCCCTCACCAGCCAACCCTGGGAGGAACTAACTCCTGGCCACTGGAGGAGGAGGACAGACAGGGAGGGCCCCAAACTTCCACTTGGCTTTGTCTTCCAGGGGCCTGGGGCAGGGGTGACCCCCAGCCCAGCTCTCCACAGAGGGGAGAGTATTTGGAACCTACCTTCATATCCCAAGTCAGGGAGGGGCTGCAACACTTCGCTCCCCACCCACTTGATGGCTGGGGCTTCCACCAGACCCCAGAGCTAGGCAGGGGCAGGGCAGATACACACCTGCTCCTTGAGCTCATTCAGCTGAGCCGTGAGGTGGGACACCAGTTTCATGGTGGAGGTGAGCTTGTCCTGGAGAATCCGGATCTCGTTCTGCTCACCCTCACCCTCGTTGCTCACTAGGGACATGGCCCGCATCCGTGGGAACCAGTCCAAGTTCTTGTTCTGGAAGAGACCACCAGTGGGGTAAGCAGGCTTGAGCTTGGTATCAAGGCCTTGCCTAGGAAAATCGTGTTTCCATGGGAGGCTTTTGCCACACCCTTGACAAAATTACTTGCCAGGGATGTGTCATGGGAAAATATGAATTGACCTGGGTCCTCCCCAGTCAGAGGGAGCCAGCAGCGAACCTTTACCACCATGACAGTCGGCCTTCCGTTAGCTTTATTGACAGTCTGAGTCCTTTGCTGGTATCAGTGCCATCTGTTACCCATGGGTACAGCAAAAGCCTCTGCACCCAGACCCTGAATCTCCTTCCTGACACACACCCCCCACACCCCAGGAAGATACAAGTCAGACAAATGGCAAACGGAGAAAGCAAACAGCTCTGCTGAGGAGGGCTGGCATCTGACATGTCAGGACAAGAGAAGAGGGAGGAAGGGGAGCCAAGCAGTTTTCTGGCTCTTGCTGCAAGCTGTGAATTCTCAGGCCAACAGATAAACCTGTGCTCCAAGCACCGTTCAAACTATAGACTCTAGAGACAAACAGGACTCCTGTTCATTGCTGCCTTCACTCCTCCATGACTGGGGAAGTTTAACAGTACTTGGTTCCTCCAAGGCTGGTATTTTAAGTTTTCTCAGGTTCCCTCATGGCCTGGGCCCAAGGGAGCTAGCTGCCCTCCCTCTTACCAAGCTAGAAAAGACCCCAGCAACTCAGGAGGTTGAGGCAGGAGAATCACAAGCTTGAGGCTAGCCTGGGCAACTTAGCAAAATCCTATCTCAGAACAAAAAATAAAAAAAGGGATAGGGATATAGGTCAGTGATAGAGCACCCCTGGGTTCAGCCTCCAGGACCACCCTCCAAAAAAAGTCCCCCTCAGAGTAACTCACAGAGCAGTAGCCCCAGGAAGTCTCCCCACTCCCACAGTCGCTCAGCATCACCAAACCCACAGGCCCAGGGACACAACACTTGCCCTGGTTTGGGTGGACAGGTTTGCCATGGTGTGCTTTCTCCTGACACCAGAAGAGTGAGGAGGTCCCTCACAGCAATGGGCAGCTGGTAGGGCTCTGTACAGCCAAGGGCTGGCTCCAGCTGTTCCTCGTTCCCTGCTGACCTTTCAACAAGTGTCTGCAGCTGTCCACCCTCTAGGCCTCCCAGCACAGTGCAGACAGATGTGGCCACTTCTCTCCAGGGCCCAGGGCGTGGAAAGCCATGGCCAGGAGGACCTCTGGTGCACAGCCACTTTGACTCTAGAAGGCCTGACCTGGCCCCCTGAGGCAGAGCCACCCTTGGCCCCATGCAGCCTTTGTTCTCACCTTGATCATCTGGGCCACATAGCTCTCAGGGCCCGTGTAGTCTGTCCTGTTCTTCACACGGACCAGCACGATGAAGTACAGGTAGTTCCACATGTTGTGCTCCAGCTTGATGTGCTCCTCAAAGGACACCGTCTTATTGTCGAACTTGTCTCTCTCCAGACCTGAGGGTGCAGAGGGTGAGAGAATGAAGCCATTGGCCTCCAAGAGCCACCTGGGGCCAACTTGTGGAGGGGACAGGGCCTCTCAAGGCAGTTGGGACATCAGTTCTTGTGATGAACACTTCCAGCAACCCACTCTGGACTATTTAGGTCACACTATGTAAAGCATCAGCCACTTAGCCATGGAGCTCCTCCCCTGCCCAGCTGCAGCCCTGCAGCAATGGCACCTGGGGACTCTGGGAGCAAACACCAGAATCCCCTGAGCCCAGGGGAAGCAGAAGTAGCTAGGGAAGGGATATGTCCTGCAGGTATCCTGCCCCTCAGTCTCAGGTGACTGGTGAGGGGACTGCTGGGGGTGAGAAAAGCACTGGGCTGAAATCAGAAGCTCAAGGTCACTGATGGCTTCCCGTTCCTCATAAAAAAGTTTGAAGCAATGGCCTCTGAGGCCCCTTTTCATTCCCTTCTATCACTCCAAGTGCAGGCAGGCCCGGGCTCTCAGTTTCAGGATAAGCGGGCAGCCCTCAGGCCATCCGCCCCAAGGCAAGCTCTCCAGTGGCTGCGGGAAAGGGTAGAGCCGAGGCTGCCACCAGCCTCAGAAGACAACCCAGCCCCAAAGCCACCAGCTGCGCAACACCCAGCAGGAAGCAGGCCTCACCGCAGATGAAGCATGTGGTCTTGAGAATCTCCTCCTTCTTCTGCTTCTCGCTGCGCAGGTCAGCGAAGGTGTCGATGATCACCCCAAAGATGAGGTTCAGCACAATGATAATGACAATGAAGAAGAACAGGAGGTCGTACACCACCCGGGCTGGGAAGAGAGACTCCTGCAGGGATAAGACAGCGTGGTTCGACCCAGTAGTTCACAAGTTCACCAAGGCAGGACAACAGACTCAGGCGGGGAGTCAGGGCTGTGGTAGTGGGGACCCAACAGAAGGAAATGAAGGCCTCTGGCTCTGGAGGCCATACGGATGGCAGTGGACCCCCGGCCTACTCCATGGAGTGAGAACTGCAAGTAGAAGCCTAGTTTGGATTTGGGAAGAGCGGGCTCAGGAGAGCAGGAGGGAACCCTGTAGCAGGAGTCTGGCGCAGTGAGCTGGGGCTACAGGCTTAGGCTTGTTTCTGCCCCTAACTTTTAGGAGAAGCAGCAGCTCTGTAAGGCTAGAGCTGGAGCTCAGTGGTAAAGCGCTTGCCTAGCATGTGCAAGGCCCTAGGATCCATCCCCAGCACTGCAAACTAGAAAAATATCAGCTCTGCGCTTCTCTTCCTCACCCTCAGGATGCCTGGCCTCACACATTCTAGAAAGCTCTTTCTGGTTGGGAGGTGGCTTCTCACTCACTCCCAAGCGGCTGGGGGTGGACTGCATTCAGGGATGGCTGGCTGCCTGAGCCAAATTATGAGTCCTCCTGATGAAGCAGACTCGGCCTCCCCGTTCTCCCCGCCCTGCCCTCCCTGCTGCAGGCCTGCAGTGTGCCCAGCAGAGGCCACAGCCTGACTCACACCTTCCCTAGCCCTGGGGCGAAGTTTGTTTGTCAAGGTCTTTCCTTGTGGCATCTACAGGGTGCTGGGGGCGGGGCAGAGGTGGGAGCTGGACAGCTCAGAACAGTGTAGCTGGAAGTTGGCGGGCACAGAAAGCAGAGAAACAGGCATACAACTGGGTGGGGCTAGGGGGTGGCCACCACTGAAGGTTCCAGCAGAGCCAGGCTGCTGACTGGCTGTGACCCAAGGGCAGGACTCTTCACAGATGCTCATCTGGACAGATGGGATTTGGGCCTCACGGATTTGGGAGTGGGGCAGAGGATACTCACATCTTTAGAGGGCTTGCGGAGAATGTCACCCACTCCACCACCATTGCGTAGCCCGTGGTTCATGACAGTGACAATGCACATCAGCAGAGTGTCACAGGCCCGCTCCGTGCTATCCAGCTCCTCATCATCTGTAAGTGGAGAGGATGCTCAGACACAGGCCACCTGCCTCTGCCCCAGCCCCCACCCAGACTTCCATGGACACATCACCCTCACCTTGGAGGGTCTCGGGCACTGCCACCCCAGAGACACAGTCCATTTGGTCCCTGTGACACGTGTCCATAAATGCAGTGGCTCCATGTGGCATCCCCAGGGGACCAGCTACAGGGGATAAGAACGATGTCATCAGGAAGTCCAAATGCCTGGTCTTATTAGCCCCTTGGGTCTGTCCCCAGCACCACTTCCTCTAGAAGACCTCCCTTGTTTCTGTACGCTCGCTACTCTGTCTGGCTACAGTGCAGGGTCTTCATGCCTCTGCCCGCACTGGGCTGTTCACTAAGGGCAGGGAGGTATCTCTGTACCCCTGAGCCTGGCACAGAGGGAGCCCCTGCAAATACAGGCCTAACATAAATGACAGGTCGGTAAGTGGCTTCAGCTCTCAAGCAAGTGGCTCCCAAGGCTATCCCACCCCATCAATCGTATTGATGTGAGCTAGACCTCCCCAGGATCCAACAGCAAGAACAGGGAGTCAGCTGGGAAAAAGCACCTCAGGTCTGTCCTGCACTGTGTAGCCCTGTCCCTCCCCACATCCCTGCCCCACAGAGGAAGCCCAAGACCTCTGGAGTGGTTGCCTGGCAGCCGGTCCACCTCGAGGATGAAGTCATCCTTGAGGAAGAGGAAGCCCACGATGGAGAAGAGGTAGACAAGGATGAGAGCCAGCAGGGCAGTCAGCAGGATGGAGCGGCCATTGCGGGTCACACTCTTGATGACGTTGAACAGTGTCTCCTCACGGTAGATGAGGTCAAAGAGCTGCAGGGCAGGGAGAGTACCTTGAGAGGCTGGGCCAGCCAATTTCCCTGGGGACCTTGCCAGACCCCCAAGGGCTGCCTGGGCTCTGGATGATTTCCCACAGGCTCTGCCAGTGGGGCCTGGGCTCAGCTGAGTGGGCCTGTTAGGGGAGGCTTCTGGAAGGAACCCGGAGTCCTAAGACCATGGAAGTGGAGTGGCTCAAGGAAGATATGACAGTGGCATCGGCAAGCAGATGCCAGCCAGAGAGGGAGGAGGACGGTCACTCGGAGTGCATTTGCCATGGACTAGGAAACATTCTAAATGCCTTTCATGCATTCTCATGATGATTCTGGAAGGTAGAGGCTGTTATCTCCATTTTATAGATAGGGAAACTAAGCCATGGGCAGCTAAGAAACTCTTCCAAAGTTACACAGCTAGGAGCAGCCAAGCTGGCATGTAGACCAATAGTCTGGCTTCCAAGTTCAGCCTTGAACCCACCTTGGAGAGGACACCTGGGACAGATGGGGGCCAGGCTGGAGTGGAATGGAGAAAGACTCAAAATCCTCCAGCCCAGAAGCAAAAGGCCTGACAGAGACTGGTGCTCAGGAACCCCCAGCAGCTCATGGGAAGCCCCTCAACTGCTTCCCACCCCTGTCCAGCTCCCACCCACCCAGCAGGCTCACCAGGATGCTGTAGAAGAGCTCATGGGCAAAGAGGCCAAGGACGCTAGTCAGGATGTAGCCCACATGGTAGAGGAACTCCATGTCCATGACCATGGCCTTATAGCCCCGGATGAAGGTGCCACGGTTGCCCACGAAGCTCACCACAAAAACAATCTTGTTGGTCAGCTGGGGGCAAGTGCAGGGGATGAAGATCAGTACCCCACCACCTACCTGGACTCTCCACCCTGCCTCTGTGCTCACCCCAAGCCCAAATCAGAGGCTGCAGCTCCAGTGTGGTGAATGGGAGCTGCCCCTGCTCAGCATGGGAAGCGTGGCATTAATGAAATTGTTTCCAAAAATGCACCTGGGATCCTGGAACTCAGAGTAGAAGAAAAGCCCCTTGGGTCCTCCAGATCCAGGAAGAAACTGAGGTTCAGGTAAAGCAGGATGGGGACAGAAAAGACCTCCCTGGCCTTTACAGTGACTGGATTAGTGCCTTGCTAAGACAGTTTATTCCCATCTGTCAGGAAATCGTCATAATTTATAAATTTTTGATGGCTACTTATAAGCAGTGGCTTTGGGCTGTGCTGAGTCAGCACAGTGCATGACAGCCCTGAAGCCACTGCTCCAAAATGCTTCCTGTCTCTGAGTGCCAGATTTCCCCAGCTGCTGAGGGAGAGAGACAGAAGGTACAGAATAGACCCAAGGGCTGGTCTATAACGAGCCTAGGACCCAACAGAGAAGAGGGGTATGGAGCAGAGCAGTGGCTGGGAACAGCAGGCCAGCTTCAGGTCTGACTGCAGGAGGAGCGAGTCTGACTAGAGGAGGGGCCTCCTCCGGCACTCACATTGAGGGCACCCAGGATGTTGAGCGTGGGCCCAATGCCCAGGTAGTAGATGGAACGCAGGATGAGCGCTACAATCAGGGGACGGATGCTGTAGCGCTTGGTGAACAGAGCCGCGATGGAGAAGCAGATGAGGATCCAGAAGAGCAGCGAGATGAGCGGGGAGCCCAGCACACCTAGGGGCCGGCAAGCAGGGGTGAATGGGGCTCGCTCAAGCCCACCACAGCCCCGATGCAGGTCCAAGGGACCCAAGTCCCTCCCCGTTCTGAAAGCCTTTCCTTTTAGGTTCTGGTTTCAGCCTCCTTCTCTACTGCTGCATCTCTGGGCCCAGGGGAGGTGCCCTATCCAGCTGCGGCCACCATGTCTGGTTTTTGGCTCACATGGTTATGTGTACGTGCGCATGTGTCCATTTGCCACCTCCCAAAAGGCCAAACAGGCTGCCTGTCCCTCGGGCCACACCTGACTCCCCAGGACAGCCTGCAAGCCCAGAGGGCAGTGGAAGGTGTTTCCTCCCCCTCTGTGTCTGGTCCCCTCAGTGCCTGGCTGGCCTCGAGGCTCTGGCCTAGCCCAGGGAGGGCCAGGGTGGACTCCCAGGCCCTGCTGACTGACCCCTGGTCCTCACCTGTGGATGCCCCCTCCACATAAGGGTAGAAGAAGGCAATGATGATGTTGATGAACACCGCCAGGTTGAAGGAGATGCTGCCCCACAGGGTCATGCGGCGGGAGAACCAGTAGATCAGCGGCATGCCTGCGGGGGGGTGTGGCATGCTGGTGGAGGGGGTCTTCACTTGACACCTGCCCACCCCCCCGCGGGCCCTACCAAGCTTCAGGCCCTACTCTGGAGAGAGATGTGATTGGAGGAGCCCCCCTCCAGGTGGGGTGCCAGGGAGGCCTAGGGAGCCTCAGCGAGGGGGATGGGGCCTGCCTGTCCTGCCCTGCCCCGCCAGGTCCTTACTGCGGAGCTTGCGCTGCCACTCCATCTCGTTGTGCAGGAAGGAGGACTGGTCGAAGAAGTCGCTCACTTTGCTGCCCTGCTCATCCTGCTCGGTGGTGGTGAAGAGCCGATGCTTGGTCTCCTCTGTCAAGAACTGGCAGATGCCAGGCACTGGGAACACGATCTGCTCCATGCTGCGGTCCTGCCTCACGATCTGGGTGCACACAGGCCCAGAGTCACACCTGGGAGAGGCTCTCCCTCAGCTCAGCCCCAATGCCCTCTGGCCTCACCTCTATCTGTGAGGTGTGGTTCTCATAGTAGGCCAGGGGGTCCTCCTCCTCTTCCTGCGCAGGTGCTGAGGACTTGAGCATCTGTGACAGCTGCTTGTTGTTGAGGCTGAGCTGAGGTCAGGGAAGGTGCCCAGGTCAGGCCCCGCAGCTCCCACAGCCAGACCTGGCACCCGACCCCAACCTGCCAGGCCTGAGTCCTAGTCCCAACTAAACCCCAAGGAATGACCCCCCAACACTCGCAGCAACCCAGGCCAAGCCCATCCAAGTATGATCCAGCTCAGAGCATCTAGAAAAGAGCCACAGCCAGAGACTCCTACAGGACAATTGGCACCTCCAGTCATGTCCAGGTGTGAGCAGACCCACACCAGATCCACCCAGGTATTACTTGCACATTTTTTTTTCCAGTTCTGGGGTTGAACCCAGGGGTGCTATACCACTGAGCTACATCCCCATTTTTATTCTTTATTTTGAGACAGTGTCTTGCTAAATTTCTGAGGCTGGCCTTGTGCAATCCTCCTGCCTCAGCCTCCCAAATCACTGGGATTACACTCGTGCTCCACCGAGCTGGCTTGCTTCTACTTTTAAAATCTAGGTTTCACCCCTGCCTCTCTGGCCAACGCCTACCCCAAGCCTCATCCCCAAATTGTAGCCAAACTCAGATCCAAGCTCCTCCTCAGTACCAAGCCCTTCCTCTTAGTTCCAAGCCCCATACCTTGCCCTTCCAAACTCCCACTTTTGCCCTCATCCCTATGGGGCCCCCAGATACCAGGCCATCCAATCTCACACCAGGCCATGCCCCTAGGCCTAAGCTCCACCCACCCGTCTTTCCTGTGCACCCACCATGGAAGAGATGCCCTCAGCCTCCTCCTCTTGGATGCGCCTCACAGGCCTAAGCAGGTGCTGCAGCTGTTTGTTGTGCCTGGAAAGCTAAGCAAAGGGCGGCAAAGTTACTGGCAGGGTCGCCGAGAGCATGGTCACAGGGGCGGAGCCAGGTGGGGGGGGTACCTGTAGGGCCAGGATGTAGATGTTGTGGCCCACCTCGCGTGGGCTCACCTCCGAATTCTCCCGCTCCTCTTCCTGCAGGTAGGCCTTCTTGATGACGTCCACCTGGAGGGGCAGTACCTGCTTGAAGGCCCTCCTCCTGCCAGCACACCCTGCCCAGTCCTGTCACCCCACCTGCCTGCCTCACCAGCTCCTGGGGCCGCAGGCTGATGAGGATGCGCTCGGCGTTTTCACTGTCATGCCGGCTCTCCATCAGAGCCAGGAGCAGCTTGGAGGCATTGTCCTGGGTGGAGAGGGTCAGGGAAGCAGGCCGCAGTCTGAGGGTGCCCCCTACACCCACAACCTTTTCCTCACACTACTCCCAGTCTCCAAGATGTGCCATGACCTTCCCATCCCCAACCCAGGCCTGTTTCCACCCCACCCTGTGAAAAATGCATGCAAACCCCCAGATAGCAGGCATACAGAAGTCCTCGGATGAACCCAGAATGCACTTAAGTGTGCGTCCCAGCATGTTTGCTCACCTGTGCTCTGTGGAATGCGCACACACGATGCTAACATCACACATCATGCACGCCACTGTGCACACTCAACACCAAGTCACACATGCGCGCACGGGCATCCGCCCAGGCATGCTCATGTGGGCCTGCCACGGGCCCCACCTTGAGTTGCAGCACCAGATCCATCCGGTACTTGCACAGGGGGCTGATGTCATTGAGAATCAGTGCAGTGATGATGTCTATGCCATTAGACTCGTGCGTCACGATGCAGGTCTAGGGAACAGTGGGAGACACAGGGTCCAGACCCCTAGGAACCGTGGTGTCTTCAGAGGCCTCAGCCTCCCCCACCTGCTCCACCCACCTACACGTTCACCTGCCACCTCAACTGCCACTCACCCAGCCAGGGCGGCTCACCTGGTTCTCATGACAGGGGCCCTGGCAATACTCAGTGAGGGTCTCCAAGGTCTGGATGACAAGGCCCACATTGTCCTCATTGATGTAGAGCCCCAGCAGCCCCAGGCCCCCAGTGGTGCTGCCGCACATGATGTCCAGGAACTGCAGCGTCTCACACACCAGGTTGTAGTTGGTCTTGTTGTTCTGACAGCGCAGGAAGTTCTGCAGGACACAGATGGGCTGGGCATGGCGTGGCTCCAGCAGCTGGGGGGAAGCCCATCTGAGGACCATGGTCCTGTGTGCTGCAGGGGCGGGGGAACGCCACCACAGAGCATGGTGCCCAGCCAGATAACAGGCACCAGCCACAGTGCACAGCCAGGCAGTAGGCGGACTCACAGGCTGGCTGGACAGAGGGGCCAGGGAAGTGCAGGCAAGGTGCTCACCTGCAGGTCGCGGTTGTGGTTCTCACACAGCAGCTGCAGAAAGCGCAGGATGGGCTGCATGATGAGCACAGACATGCCCATCTCGTTGCTCTGCACGCGCTCGCCCACCTCGTGTCCCCGGCCCAGGCTGGGGCCCAGGGAATAGCGGGACGAGGAGCCAGGCATGGAGAAGGAGGCCACGCGGCCTGCGGGGGAGACCAGGCGAGGCTGGGCTGCTAGGAGCCGCCAGCCCCTCACCCTCATCTCTGTCCCTTGCCCGACCCCCCACCATGCACCCTGTGGCCCTGCCTTGCGCCCCTGACCTTTGGTGGTGGGGTCTGCCGGTTCACGGTCCTCACGTGACTGGCCACCCAGGTCATTCATGTTGACGGCCACTGTGGACTTGGTCTCCTGCTGGGCCCGCTTCATGCGGTCATGCAGGACCTTGAAGAAGCGCTCTGACTTCTTGTCGCTTGTCATCAGGTTGTAGAAGGACTTCTGAGGTGGACAGTGGAGGGGGGTAGTCTCAGCACTGGGCCTGGCTCTCAGTGGCCCTGGGGCAGGCCTCAGGTGCTCCACCCTGTGCTGCAAGGCAGGACACAGGTCCCCAGCAGTACCCAAAGCACACTGAGGCGGCGGGGAAGCAGACACTCCTGCCCTGTGACAGGCCAGCATAGCAGGCGGGGCATTGGAGGAAGACAGGGAAGGGCCCGAGGGCCAAACTGCTGTGGCTGCACTGCTGGAGGCCTGCTCGCCTGTCCTCAGCCCTTGCAGCTGCCCTTGGCTCCCGCTTCTGCCCCAACAGCAGCCAGAGGGCTCCTTTTAAAGTCTAAGGAATGTCCCTGCTCTGCGTGATGTCCCCCTAAGACAAGTCATGGCTCCCCCACGTGAGGGCCCATCACGCTCCTCTACCTCTTTACACTCTTGCACGGGTGCCCCTCCACCCAGAGCTTTCTTCCCAGGCGTACAGATGCTCACCTCTGGTCCCCATTCCCATCCCCCTGGGGCCTTGCCTGCCACTCCATTTAGCACAATCCCATGCCTGCACCCCAGAGCTCCTGGCCTGACCCACGCCCTCCAAACTGCAAGCAGTTAAGTTATTCCCTGTGTCCCTTCTATGACACAAGCGCCAAGAGAATGCAGACTTTGTCTCTTGGCTGATAAATCCTCAGTGTCTAGAACACTGCCAGGCACACAGATGGTGCTCAATGGTAATTTATTATATGGTGAACGGATGGATGGATGAGGCTAAGCAGGGAGGGCTTGTGGAGGAGCTAGACCTGGAGGATGCAGGAGAGGAGGGAGGCGAGGAGGCCTGGGGGAGGTTGAGAGGCGAAGGTGGGGCAGTGAGACCACAGCTCAGGCCTGGCTCAGGGCGAGAGGGGTGCACATGGGAGAGGCAGAGACACCATGGATGGCCACCAGCACCCAGGCCTGTAGCCAAGCCCCCAAGCCTCAGTGACCTACCTCCCCAATAGCACATGCCACCCAAAGGAGGCAGAGGTGCCATCCCTGCCCACTGCACACCTGGATCTCGGTGTTGCCTCCGTCCAGCAGGCGGATGGCCAGACCAATGCTCTCCTGGAAGATCTTCTCATTCTTGGTGCTGGTGATGAGGTCACACACCAGCTTGGTGGCTCCCTCCTTGTCCAGCCGGCACTGGGTAGCAGCGATTGCTGACCAGTCTTGGTCCAGGCCTGGGGTAGGGGGCGGGGACTCATTTGAGGGAAAGCTGGTGGGCAGGGGTGGGGTGGGAGAGGGGTCTAGGACTGGGTGAATAAGCCAGAGACACAGCAGAAGGCAGCACTGACCAGTGCCCATGGGGTCTGGAAGGTCCCCACGAGAGCTGGACTTCCGGTTCTGGAGGTAGTTTTGTAGCAACATCTTGCGTAGCTGGTTGCCCTGGGGGAGGATGGGAGTGAGGCTCCGTCGTGGCCTGACAGTCCTCCAGAGCCCCTGCACCCTCTGTCCTGGCCTGTCCGGCATCCAGACCCCTGGTGCTCACCCCAGCCTGGCACTCACCCGGTCCCCGTACTTGTTCTTCTTGAGCAGCATCTGCTGCAAGGTCCGCAGCACCTTGATGCACAGCTTCTCCTCTGACTCCATGAGATCCTTCGTGTGCTGGATCAGCCTGGACCAGTGAGGGGGTGGCTTAGGGCAGCCCAGGGCCCTCCCTCCAGCCACATCCCCAACCAGGCCCCAGGCAGGAACACACGCACCCTAAACCCTGTGACCCTGTGGGCCCATCTCTCCCCACCGGACCCTTCCCTGGCCCAGGTCACCCTGCTGTGGCTGCCCCAGCATCCTGCTCACTTGGACAGGAAGCCCCCACTCTCACAGCGCTGATAGGCCTCGCTGCCCTCCAGGAAGAGCAGCTCAGGCCAGTGCAGGACATCAACCAGCACAGACAGTTCAGCCTGAACCAGGGGCTTCAGCCTCTCCTCCAGGGCTGTGATGATGTCCTGGAAAGGCCAGGCAGGGTCACCATCAGGCTCAAGAGATGGTCAGGGCTTGACCACCACTCCCCCCATCCAAACACCAAACAGCACTGCAGACTACCCTGCGCCTGTCCAGGGCCCTGGACCCAGAGCCCTGGACTCCCTGAACGAAGCATGAACTCTGCGCAGAGCACCCAGGTGGGATTTGCAAAACTTGGCTTATCTCCTTTTTCTAGCTCTGTGTGGCCTTGTACAAACTCCTTGCCCTCTCTGAGTCTGTCTCCCTTCATGTGGGGATTAAAACCCTCTGTGCTCCCTCTATAGGCCAACAAGACAGATCTGTGTGACATAAACAGGAAGGTGTTGTCAGGAGAAGGGGTGGTCCCGACCCCCTCCAGGAGCTCCAGGCCCACCCACAGGCCCCTGGGCTCTCCTGACATCTCAGCCCTGGGTTACAGGAGGCTGCCCTACCTAGGATGCCAGGCAACCCACTCCCACCTGCAGCTTCTCGATGATGTTCTTGTAGTCCCACTGATTGGCGGTGGGGGTGACCCTGGGGAAGGCCCGCGTGGCCGACTTGTAGTTTGAGGCGTTCCGCTGGGCCGCGGCCGCACAGCTGGCTCCACTGCTGAGCAGGGAGCTGATGTGGGCATCCAGGTCCATGGGCAGCAAGATGGCTCGGCCCTTGGCTGGGGGAGGGGAAGGGGCTAGAGGCCAGGCTCGGGGCTGCACATCTCAGGACAGGGCAAACCAGACCAAGGCATGAAGATCCCACCCTGACCCCACCCCCGAGGGTTGGGGTGCTTGCTCTCTTCCCCTTTGTGGGTAAAAGAGACAGTTTCTGCCTGATTCCACCCTGACCCCTCTCTCTTCCCTCCCGCCCTCTACTGCTTTTTCTCCACCTATTCCTAACCACAGACAGGCCTCCCTCCTGCCTGAGATCATCTGCACGCGCACGCACACACACAGAACTCTAGTTGTGGAATGTCACTGCACTGTTCCTCTGGGGAGCTGGCTCAAGGAGAAAACAGCTTCTCTCAATTGCCAGGATGCCAGGTAGACACTCAGAAGGACTTACTGAGAACCACTGGGGAGCAGGTGATGGGAAAGGTTAGAGTTAGGTGCTAACTGCGAGGCAGGTGCCCGTGTAGTAAAAGGAGGGGACGGGTGGCCTGGAGCTGGCCAGCGCCTGGCACACTCACCCACCATGGCGAGGGTGCGGATACAGGCCTCCACAGAGCCCTTGTGCTGCTGCTGCAGCCAGGGGCACTCCAGCAGCCGCGTGGTGGATTGCAGCAGCTGCACCACGATCGTCTGGTGTGTCTGCAAGAGGCCACACGACCCACCACTCAGCCTACCCCACCTGGGAAGACCCCTGGCCCAGTGACCAGGGTCCATGGAGAATGGGCACCAGTGAAAGGACAGGGCCTTCACTAGCCACCACACATATCTGTGCCCATTAGAAAGTCATCCCCAATCCCTTCAGCAGTACACAACCTGCCCAACAGTACACAGCAGCTCTGAGTTACTCTATAAGGTCCAAGCCTGGAGCTCATAGACATATTGCTTACTCTTTTGAACTCAGGGCTTTGCACATGTTAGACAAGCATCTAGCACTGAGCTATACCCCCAGCCCCAAGAAAATTCTTAAATAAATTAAAGAGGAAAAAGTAATATATTTACATAGTTCAAAAGCCAAAAGGTTATTAGAAGGTAAACTCTTTTTTTGGTACTGGGGATTGAACCCAGAGGTGCTTAACCCCTGAGCCACATCCCCAGCCCTTTTTGTATTTTATTTAGAGACAGGGTCTCTCTGAGTTGCT